>JACEGR010009837.1:0-23300 GCA_014170235.1 Listronotus bonariensis
AAAAAAGATTTGACTAACCAGAACTAACCATAAACCCCACCTATATTATGTCTTTGGTTCCTTATATTTTCTATCAAAAGCTTATAAATCGATGCACAGGGGCTGCAATAAATCGATACACAGGGGCTGCAGCCAACCGCTGGTAGATTGGTATAATACATTATATCTTTCGAAGCTTATAAATCGATACACGATGGACTGCAACAAATCGATACACACGGGGCTGCAGCTATCTGCTTGTCTTTTAGTTTGGTAAGAAGGGTTAATTTTACCCCAAGGTTGTCGATTCTGAATGCGCCCTTGTCTTTCCTACGTATGGCAGAGAGAAAAAAGGTCAGTACCTTTTTCTTTCGCGATCCTGACTTTATTTTTTTTATGGGACCACCGCGAAAGTGCACTTTTTTAAATAAAAATGTTATTTCCAAATCGCGAAACGTGTACTCATTGGTCAATGTCTAACGACTTTCGAATATTTCGTTACAAGTGGACCAATCAGAACACGATTCGCAATTCGCAAATCGCATTTCGCAAGCTTATAAACTAGGCTTAACATTACGGCAAAAAAACATACACGGCGAATTGTGAACCTCCTCCTTTTGGTCGGTGAAAAGTGTAAATTTTACCCCAAGGGTTGTCGAATGATCCCCTGACCTCTTCTATCTTTTGGTTTATTATCTGGACATATGCCTATTTATATGAGCATATGCCTATCTAATGTCAGCTTTGCCGCAAAAAACGGGAGTCCGCCTTGCCGGAAACATATGTCTAGTACCTTTCTCTCTCGCGATCCTGACTTTGCTTTTTTATGGGACCAACGCGGAAGTACAGTCTTTTACATAAAAATTGAATTTTAAAATCGGTCCACAAACGCCAGAATAATCGTGTAACATACACCGAAAAAAAAAAACATACGCGGCGAATTGAGAACCTTCTCGCTTTTGAAGTCGGTTAAAAAATAATGAAATTTAGCGTGAGCTTACCTTATCAGTGTCTTTAAATTATTTTAATACAATTTTGTTGTAAAATCAATAGGAGAGCCAATATTTTAAGGTATCAAAATTTACATGGGATTTCCTATTGCCAGTCTGGCGATGCACCACCCGGTATATTGAATAAATAAGTAAATATCGGGGAACGACAAAAAATCAGACTAGTGTAATGTAAATAAATTATAAAAACAAATTATGTTACAAGGTTTTATTGAACTTAAAGCACAAAAATAATTCGGTAAGTCCTAGCTACCAGATCGCACCAATCTTCTCATCAATCGGGGGTATTGATTGGACAAATATTAAAATCCTTACTTAAAATAAATATTATGACAGAAAAATTCATGTGCCCAACGATTTTATTATTTGTCTGACCAATACCCCAGATTGATGAGAAGATTGGTGCAATCTGGTAGCCTAGAACTTACCGAATTATTTTTAGCGTTTAGTACAATAAAACTTTTTTCAGTTTTGTTGTTAGTCAATAATTCTCATTAAATTGAGTTCATAATGCCTTACCATAACTAACCAGAACTAACCAACGATTTTATATTGAGATAGTTGTGAAAAATATGTAATTCGGACATTGTATGGCGGCGACCATTTGGATTTTAATTTTTTTCATAGAGATTTCTATTCTATCAATCAAGCCCTTTCATTTGATACCCATATTGGGGTAGTTGTGGAAAAAATATGTAATCTGCCATTGTGTGGCAGCGGCCATCTTGGATTTTTTTTTATAGTGAGGTACATTCTACCAATCAAGCCCTTTTATTTGATACCCATATTAATGTTGTAGTGAAGTAATATGTAAGTAATCCGTCATTTTGTATTGGCGGCCATCTTGGATTAACAATCAAAAAAGTATATTATATTGTATTGCCACCAAGATTAAGAGTATATACCAAATTTCGGATCGATCGGTCGTCCGGAAAGGGATCAAATTCCATTTACTAGATTAAACCCCAACAAATAACAAATAATAAACAGGTCACGTTAAGTACAACCACAGCCTTCTTAAACTATGAGCCGTGAAGAAGAAATCTGGCAACACAGCATAGTAGGAATGTCAAGTAAAGGTTAGAAGTAAACGGAAACAAGTTTAAACGATTGCTTAAATTTTTATTGTTGTTTTTAATAGTTAAATCGTAGCGTATATTTATTATATAAAGAAAAATAGAGTAATTTACTGTTATATTTAAAAAATAGGACCAGTGCCCAATATGTCAATCGTTGTTTTTACGTTTAAATGTGTTCGTATAGTTGGTGCGTACGGCGTACATTATGCCACGAACGTGTTGCGTTTTGGGCTGCAAAACGAATTACCCCAGTTATATTAAAACAGAGGGTTATCAAACAACATTTAATTTCCCAAATACGATACAATTAGAAAAGCCTGGTTGTGCGCTATTGACCGGATAAGTGTTTATGTTTTATTAAAAGTAAAAGTAGTACCTATACGGTAAATGGACAAATATATTTTACGGGCAACTAATTAACTAAGTGTGTTTTTAAAAAATGGTTTAATTTGATATCAATAGTGTGTAAAGTGCACCAAAAACAATTATTTACCCCACGCAATATTCTAAGGACTATATTAACTAATGCGCATAAATATACTGGTAAGTTCACCAAAAAATATTATTCATATAGATATTCTGAAAGTTATTTACTTAAGGCGGTTTTAGGGTAACTATAGTCTATTTAAAGCGTTTGTTATTTTAAAGTGCATCTTATGCAATACAAATTAAGCTTTTATATTTATAACTAAACACACATGCTTTCAATTCATTTTAGGTATTGCAAATATTACTAATTAATAAATGTTTAGTTAAATTTAAAAGCTACATTGATCTGTTTGCAAAAAATGCATAAAGAGTGGTAGAAAAAATCCTAGTAACTTAAAATTTTTAAATCCTTACCAACAAATTTGTATAGGGCAGAAAAGTTCCTGATAATTTTTGCAGACACATTATTGCTGTTTACGGCAATTATAGTATTTAAAATTATACCCATATGTTGTCTAAAACATCCTAAAAAAATAGTACCTATATTTTGTTTAAAAGACTTAAAAAATTAATTATATTTAGCACGTAATCTATTAGGAACTCATTTCAATATTCCTACTGTACAGTGTTGTTTGCCACGTTGCCTTTCTTACTTCACGGCTCTAAGTTTAAGAAGTTTAAAAATTGCTGCTGTATTTTTAAAACTAAGAATTTAACAATAATTAATTTAAAAAACTGCTAAAATAGTACTTTTAAAATTTTCTCGGCGAGACCTAAAATAGAGTGTTAAATCATTTTGTCGCCGCAGGATCGGGGTCCACTTTTAGCTGCGAACTTTCGTCCTGCCGAGACGATGGGATTTCTTTCACGTTTTATTACTGATGCTTTACGACCGGACTGATACTCTGCAGGAAAGTTTATTGAGCCGCAGGAAGAAGTTTTGTCTTGTTTCGGCCCTTGATCGGCGGTAAGAAAGTGCGTGCCGTGGGAATTATAAGTTTTTGCTAGATGCAGGATCCCGAACTTAGGGCCGTTTGACACGAGTACCTTTATTTGTAAGGTTAGCTCTCATGGTATAGAGGTACCGGCAGGAAATTCTATACCGGGTGTCAAAGAATCTATTAGACAATCCATCACTTCTAAAGTATTAGACATATCAAACTGACACTTGGCATAAGGATTTCCTTCATTATTTACGATCAAAAAATGGGTATTTTTTATCTTTGGACGAAACCACGAAGGCTAAAAGCCTAAATACTAACGTAACGTGGGTGTCTTAAGCAAGGTAAGAGGCAGTTTGTTGACACAGGACTTAAATACTTGAAGATTTGGGGGAAGGAAAGACCTCCGGGGGCAGCAGGTTCCACATTCTAGAAACTTTAGGGATAAAAGAATGAACAAAGTGGGAAGTTCGAGGCTTGTCCAGTTGGACCGTATAGGATGCATAAGAGCGGCACCACGAGCCTCCTCTGGTAGGCACCCTCATGGAAGTACCTATAAAAAGCGATGAAATCCCCCACAGCCCGACGATGGGCAAGAGAGGAAAGCCTTTTTGTAAGTGAAGGATCACTTAATGAGGCGAATAGCTCTTCTTGAATGGAATCAAGAATGCTTAGGGTTGTGGGGAACGCCATGCCCCAGATATGAGAGCAATATTCCAATGGAGGTCGGATTTGGGACACATACAAAGTGTATAAATTAGAAGGGGAAAAATACTTTTGGCTCGAAAGAGAAATCCAAACTTTTAAAGCTGCCGTGGCTATAGATACAATGTGTTTATGCTATTTGAGGTTACTTTCAAATGTGACGCTCACAAGATTGAAGGTGTCCTTGCTCTGTAAAACTTGGCCGCTCATAAGTAGAGGATGAGTATTTGGTGACTCTTTTCGCAACAACGAACATGATTGTGTTTTGGATGCATTAAAATGGACGAGATTTTTGGCGCCAAATATTAAATTAAGATCCTGCGAAAGAGATATCTGCATCGCTCTGCGTTTGTTTTTCAAATCTGGCTTAGTGATGGATTTGGGAACCTGAAAACTGGAGTGAAGGGTACTATCGTCGGCGAAACTATGAATGGAATTAGTTGTGGACGAGAGAAGGTCGTTGATATGAAGAAGAAACAATGTTGGTGCCAGAACTGAGCCCTGAGGGACTCCAGCATTTACTTGGTGAAAGCTTGAAGAATGGCCGTCCACAAAAACTGATATACGTCGATCAGATAGATATCTAGAGAGCAAAGTACAGTGTGATACGAAGGAAAGAAGATCTGCTGTAGATCTTTGTGGCGAAATCCATACTGCCTGTCATGAAAAATTTTGTGTTTTTCTAAATACTTAAGAATTTGTGAATTATTACAAAGAAAATATTTAAAAGAATTAGCAAAATAAATATGTATCGCGATTATAACCAAGCTTTCATTTCAAATGTCAAACTATAAAAATCCGTTATTTGAAAAGCGAGAGCGGTCATTTTTTACGCTGAGCAAACTACTCAGCCGCTAGCGAAAAAGCAGTAATTAGCTTTGCATTCAAAGTGACTTCTAACTAAGCAATCTCAGACGGTGGGACAACCTGAATGTGCCCAATGGTACAGAAAGAGGAGAGTTTTCGCATATTTCTTACTTTTTGGTTACTTCCGGTTTAACAGAAAATGACTTCAATTTAGAACTTTTAAATGGAACACCCAGTATATTTTAATATTTTTTTAATTCTTAAGACAAGTTGAAATAGTAATTTGACATTTAAAAAAAATTAAACGCCTACTTGATTTTTTGAGAGCCATTTGTAGTATTACGTCTTGGTGGCTATGATTCTTTATTTATGACGATATTTTTAAGCTGATCGCAAATAAATTGATATAAGTTAGATTAAACAAAAATCATTTATTCAAAAGTGCTTGTCTAAAAGGGTTACTATTTGAAAAATATTAGTTGGACACAGAAATGTCAATTTGCCAAATGGTTTTAGTTATATCTTTCATATTGGTAACTAAAACTTGGCAATTGTATTTTTCTAACATCACTTAGGGTCACTAGATTAATTTACACCTAATCATGGCCACCTAGATGCAATATTAAAAATGGCTCTATAAAAATAAGGTAGGCTTAAAAATTTTTTCAAATATCACATTCTGAATTAGAATTGTCTCAGGAATCCAACAATGTCAAAATATTTAGGGTCAAAAATCAATATTGGGGTCATTTCCGACAGACCGGAAGTGACTGA
This sequence comes from Listronotus bonariensis, assembly GCA_014170235.1. Lineage (NCBI taxonomy): Eukaryota > Metazoa > Arthropoda > Insecta > Coleoptera > Curculionidae > Listronotus > Listronotus bonariensis. The sequence continues at coordinate 5,725 of JACEGR010009837.1, forward strand.
AATGTGAAAAATATGCGTTAACTCACTTCTACTCATACGATTTACCTATTTCAAGTCTCATTTTTATAGCTCTCATACTCCTATTCTATTCTATTGTTTTTTTTTTTTGGTTTTGGTCCCTTCCAGTCCAATCCACCAGCTCTCCCCTTCCGGACTATGCTTTCCAGAGCTTTATCGACGGAAAATCTGGATAATCGAGCTCGTAGCTCCCAGAAATTCCAAAATGAAAACAAATTAACTCTACAATCGATACAGTGCATACATTTTCGGCTGTCAAACCAAGACCTGCTACTGGTGTTACGTATAACCTTCAGTTTTACTACTGACAGTTCCCATGGCACGCCCATCTATTTCCCACCATTTGAGAAATACCTCGTGTTCACCACCAAACAGGATACCATCAGCTTATAGGAATTTTCGCTCACAGCGCTCAGATCCAGAAGAAAGATGCCGTGAATTTATGCGTAAATCTTTCCTTGATCCCCGAAGGTAAAAATGTCCGTACGGTACCTCTAACCGCCACTCCGGGAAGAACTTTGTAGTCCTCTACGCGCGTCCGCACTGTCCGGAGATCAAACAAAGAGTTACCCCAAGGTTGTCGATTCTGAATGTTTCCCTGATCTCTACTTTTTTGCTTTAATATTTGGACATATGCCTATTTATATTAGCATATGCCTACTAGAACCAGCTTTGCCGCAAAAGACTGGAGTCAGCCTTGCCGAAAAATAGGTCTAGTACCTTTCTCTCTCACGATTCTGACTTGTTTTTTTATGGGACCACCGCGAAAATACACTTTTTCAAGTAAAATAAGAATTTTTAAAATTGACGGAGTAATCGTGGAACATACACACAAAAAAAAACATACAGGCGAATTGAGAACCTCCACGTTTTTGAAGTCGATTAAAAATCGTCCCTACTGGACATCCTGTATAAAAACTCCTAATTTTACGACTTTTATTATACAGTATTGAATTTTCTAAAAGATGTTTATTTAAGTATTTTTGAGTATTCAATTTTAACTTTTCTGTCTTGTTTATTGGCTATGAACCTTCAGCATGCCGGGGCAAAAGGATTTCTTTCGCTTTTTATTTCTGAAGTTTTACGAGCAAGCTGATACACCGCAGGAGAGTTTATTGGGCAGCAGGAAAAAGTTTTGTCTTGTTTCGGCTCTTGATCGGCGGTAAGAGCGTACGTGCCGTTTTAATAATGGATCTTTGTAAGGGTGTCAAGAGATATTCGGTGATTTTTATAAAAAAAAGCAGTTCATTGTAATGTTTACTGATAAGCTTTACTCTGGTTTTTGTCTTATTAAATTTTACAAAAATACCTCTAACAGAATATTTAATGGTAAGGAATTAGACAGAGAACGCCTACATGTAAACATTTTCCTGATAAGTCATGCCTGGTCACGCTTTGTCGTTGCTTTAAATCGTCATTTTTCCGCGCATTGGCAACAATTGCCCACTGGCGTAGATACTATTTTCAAATTACTATCTCTAAAAACTGGGACATGTGAGCACACAAAATTTATACTAGACGCTAGTGACCTTACGAGGAACACTTTGGTGAAGAAAATTTTAATCTTAATATCTGCGAAAAATGTTAATTTCTTTGGAATCCCCCTCCCAGAAAAAAACGAAGTTTAAAAGCGAATTCTCTGTTTTTATTTTTCTTTTCGTAAATTTGTTTAAATTTTTGTCAACCAATTCCAAATTTCGCTAAAAAATTTTGCATTAAAAAATTGTGGAGTACAAAAAATGAAAAAAGGAAATCGTTTTTGAAAGTAGGATTTTTTTGAATAAGGAGAGGGGTAATCCAAAAAAAACACTTTTTTTCGTAAATTTTAAAATTATTTTTACCAAAGTGTTTCTCCTAAAGCCACTGACATCTGGTATAAATTATTATATGTATATTGATTCCCCACATGTTTACGGGACCTGACCGCCCCCGAATAGGTACGAATATCGAATAAGTAATAAAACAGGATTCTGTAAAAATTTATTTATCGATCTAACCAGCACAGTTTTCCCCGTTTAGTCACAATTATTTGGGCTATTTCGAGATACATGGCGAAAATGCAATACAACTGTTTATTTAAATACGCAACTGAGATTAAGTGGATTTTAGTCTTTTTTCTTTTAAACTTAAATTTAAACGTAAAAATTTGAAGTTAATAATAATCTCTTCCATCCAACTATAGACTCATTTCACTCCTCTCAATGCTTTGTAAAGTAATGGAGAAATCAATTAACTCGCAAATTCTTAGGTATTTAGAAAAACATAAAATTTTTCATGACGGGATTTCGTCACAAGAGATCTACAACAGATACGGATTTCGTCACAACAGATCTACAGCAGATCTTCTTTCCTTCGTTTCACACTACTGGAACAAGTCTCTTGAGTTTCTAGGTGAGTGCCAGATCGTTGCTCTTGATATATCTACAAAGCTTTCGACCAAGTCTGGCATGACGCACTTCTTAATAAACTTCCCTCCTACGGTCTTCCAACTAAACTCTGCTCTTGGCTCTCCAGTTATCTTTTTAATTGACGTTTATCAGTCATTGTTGATGGCCACTCTTCAAGCTTTCACGAAACTAATGCTGGAGTGTCTCAGGGTTCAGTACTAGCACCAACTTTGTTTCTTCTTCACATCAACGACCTTCTTTCTTCCACAACCAATCCCATTTATAGTTATGCTGACGATAGTATCCTTCACTCCACTTTTCAGGTTCCCAAACCAATCTCTCAACCCGACTTGGAAAGCAAACGCAGTGCGATGCAGATATCTCTTTCAGAGGATCTTAATTTGATATTGGATTGGGGCGCCAAAAATCTCGTTTAATTTAATGCATCAAAACACAATCATGTTCCTTGTCGCGAAAAAAATCATCAAACACTCATCCTTTGCTTATGAGTGGCCAGGTTTTGCAGAGCGGGGACGCATTTAACCTTGTGGTCGTCACATTTGAGAATAACCTTAACTGGCATAAACACATTGTATCTATAACCACCGCGGCTTCAAAAAGCTTGGATTTCTTTTCCGAGCCAAAAAGTATTTTCTCCTTTCCAATTTATACACTTTGTATGTGTCCCAAATTCGACCCTCTCTGGAATATTGTTCTCATGTCTGGGGAATGGCATCCCCTACAACCCTCAGTATTCTTGATGTCATTCAAAGAAGGGCTGTTCGTCTTATTAATGATCCTTTACTTACTCAAAGACTTCCTTCTCTTGCCCATCGTCGAGCCGTGGGAGATCTATCGCTCTTCTATAGATACTTTTACGGTTTCTGCTCCGACGAATTATCCAGTATAGTCCTTCCTCTTGCAGCTCCCAACAGAGAAACTCGTGGTGCCGCGCGTATGCATCCCTATACAGTTCAATTGGACAGGCCCCGAACTTCCCATTTCGTTCGTTCTTTTATCCCTAGAGTTTCTAGACTGTGGAACCGGCTGCCAGCGGAGGTCTTTCCTTCCCCCAAATCTTTAAGTTTTTAAGTCCCGTGTTAACAAACTTCCTCTTACCCTGCTTAAGACACCCACGGTACGTTAGTATTTAGGCTTTCAGCCTTCCTGGATTGTTCAAAGATAAAAAAAAAACATTCCAGGAAAGCAGTATTCCCGAGCCCTTCTCTACAAGCACTGCAGAATTTCATAAATCATTTTACAATTACCTAAATATCAAAAAATAAGTCGAAAAAAGCAAAAATTCTTTACAGTTTTTTTCATCATGAAAAATACAAAGACCTATTTAGTCCATAAGGAAGTGGATAAATTTTTATGGACCCTCGTGATTCCAAACGACCGTCTAGGGAATTTTAAGTGGCTCTCGAGAAACACCAGGGCAGCACAAATCTGTCACATGGTCAATCAGTTTAAATTAGATGCGGAAAAATAACTACTATTTAAAAGAAACACTTTGAAATGAAAAAATATATATTTTTTCACTACCGTAAAAAATTGCTGCTTTTTTAATTGTTATCAATGCAGGTAAAGTACTCTATTTTGAGTACATAATAGTAAATTTATGTAGCAAGTGCATAAAGTGATAGTTTTTACGAATGGTAAGTTTGACAGCACGAGCCGTTAGGCGAGTGCGGCAACCCATAAGTAAAAAAAAGACACTTTATGCATGTGTTACATACAATATTTTTCCACGACCGTATAAAATTTTCCCAAAATACCATTTTATACATGTTTTATTTATCTAAACTTATTAAATTTAATTTTGTAGCACAGCCATTATATTTGCAACAAAAGACAATAACCCTCTTCATAACTATGAATTCATAATTTAATTTTAAAAATTGTATGAACTTACTTTTTGTTAAAATAATACTAAAACAGTATAAATTCCTTTTTAATTTCTTAGTCATCCAAATCCATTATTACTATTAATTTTAAATAATAATTTCTATTAAATTTATTTGCAAACTGTCAAATTTTTAAACTAGTGACACATGAACTAAAAGAAATAATGACAAAATCAAAGGTAACTTGACCGTTTGGTTCAGTTGATGTCGCGTTTACTGTTACATTGCATAAATTGATATTTAAGTTTATTGTAGTCGGCATTAAGACAAAATATTAATTAAAAGTGTGAAAGGAGCTTTGAAGTGTTAAAAAAGTTACTTTTTTAACACATTATGTAGTGCACTTGAATGGAGTACTTTAACTTCATGTTAACGATTAAAAAAACAGCATTTTTTTTTAACAATCGTGTAAAAAGTAACTTGTATAACAGTTCAACGATTTTTTGTACACTTTAAATTAGTGTTTTGTTTCCATGTCTACTCAAATTTATTTAAATATGGATTTATGAAATGTAACAGCAAACGCGACATCAACTAAACTGAAGGTTATGTCACCTGTGATTTCGCCATTATTTCTTTTAGTTCATGTGTCACTTTATTTAAAATTTGAACGTTTGCGAATATATTTATTAAAAATTATTGAAAACTAATAGTACAATAAATTTAGATGATTCAGAAATTGAAAAAGAATTTGTACTGTTTTGGTATTATTTCTACCAAACGTGCGTACATAAAATTTTATAAATATTCCTTAATACCCAAGTGCCAAGTTATAAAGAGGGTTATTGTGTTTTAAAAAAATGGACGCCATGATGTTTTATTGGCAATAAAAATTAAGATTAATTAGTTGGTATAAAGAAATAAAATATGTATAAAATGTAAATTTGGTAAATTTTTATATGGTCGTAGAAAAATATTCAATGCAACCATAAAAATCTAGGGTGGAGAGAAAGCCAAAGCCGTTTTGTGAACGTGGCACAAAATAGCATTAACGCATGGTAACATGGCGCAAGCGCAATGAGTATTTTTTAAATCGATTTTTATGTAAAGGTGCGCCTTCTAGCGCATTCAACAAAATACGATAATAATACTCATGCAACTTAAAAAAGATTCCATTTGCCGATTGCATTCGCCAAAAACATGGTAATTATGCGAAAAAAATTTAAGAAATGTTGCGCCATCTAGCATTTTTGGCAATATAAATTAATAATAGGCATGCACTGTAGGTTACTTTTTTGGTAATTGTTTTGAAAGTGGGGGTAATTTCCATTTTAACTAAATATGGTATACAGGGGTTTTATAGGGCCTGATCACAAATCTGAAAGAATTTTTTGTCGAAAACGTTTTGTTTTCAAGATATTTATCATTTAAGTTGAACATCATGAAGCCCATTTTCATTATATTACCCTTCTTTTTGCTGATTTTTGATATAAAGCACACAATGGCACACAAAATTGGATTTTTACTTTTTAAAACCCTGTTTTTTATGTATTTAACACTTTTTTGCATTAAATTTCAAAACCTTACTTTTAATTAGCAATTTACATCGCAGGAGGCTATGGCGGCATGTATACATGGTTGTATCAGAGACAACAATGAGACGAGTAACTGGTCCGAACAATTTGTCCATTGTATTTATTTCTTTCTGGTTTAACGCAAGTTCCAATAAATATGTCTTTGTCTTTCATCATGGCAGGCTATCGTAGATGGAGCAATCATCGCTTTGCCCTGGTTGCCAAGTTGTTTACAATTTCTGCATGTAAACTTTAATGTCCTCTTTTGGCTCACATCTAATTAAGAGAAAGAAAATATACCATGAATCGAATATTTTTAACTTGACAACGTTGTCGCAGGCAGTCACGCCGAAATGTTAATCGATATTTGTGTTTCACATTTTTCAATGGCCGATTTGTTTGGACAGTTTGTTTACATTTTCTGTGATTTATTGTGTTTCGTGGTTTTTTACACTTAATTGGACTTTGAATATTGACTTTTATTAGTGATCACAGTGTATATATTAAATTTGTGCTTTTCAACAGATAATTTAAAGTAATATTGACATGGTTATCTGTAAGAAAAATCTTTATAAAAACCAAATAAATGACATTTCTAATAAGGTGTGTGTAATTATTGAACTAAACCCCAATATTTTATATTAATAGGAAACAAAAACAAGTACCCAACATTAAGGGCAAAAATAGCACAGCTATATAATTTGAATTTGGCGGGCAAACGATAAAGTCGACTCACGCGCCATCTGCGTTTACCTGCCTTGAAGACAGACAAGGAAGGCCCAGCAGCTATCTCTCTCTCTCGGATAATTTATTTACATTTAGTTGCTCGTCTCATTCTTGTCTCTGGTTGTATCGTTTTGAACCTTTGCAATTTATTTCATAAAATGTGTTAAATACGTTGAAAAACAAGGAGGTTGGTGGACACCCTCCACGGTCCAAAATTTTTGTCGGACAATTTATTTTCGCATTTTTCATAAATTGCCGACCGATAATTCTCGACTTTTGGAAAAGTTGGAGTTACAAAGCCCCGGTTACAAAAAGTTTTACAGAAGGAATGTAATAAACTAGGCCAAATTAGGCATTACACAAAATTACAGATGTTTATTCATTAATAAAACTATATGTTGGCGGGCACCTAGACCAATAGTTTTCTATGATCGTGAGGCATACATCCGATCCGGATCGGACGTCACATCAAACATATCATAAATCAGTCAACCTTTAAATAATCGTGCCCGATTGTCCGATTAAAAGTTGGATGTGCCCCTCAAATGTAAATAAAATAAACCGTTGAATTTTCTTATTTTTATTAATTTTCCTGCTACCACCCCCGTCACTGGCACGCAAAAACCAGACTAATTTAAGCAAACCGACTGCAGGGGCGCAATTAAATTTATCTGAAGTTACTTAGGCCGTGTCGGCCACTAATTTCTTCTGATAAATGCGTCTTTCGACCATTTTTCTAACGGTTTTCTTTTTATTTTTGCAGCTGAAGGTGCAGGAGGCGCTCAGGAAAAGGGAAAAGTTTACGAAGGAACACGAAGAGGTAAGATCGAGAGGCAACGAGTTTAAAATAATTAGAGTTGGTAAAGTAAACATCAATAATAAACCCAAGCAGCAAGGTGACGTCATTATGACGTCATTTTTAAGTCATTTTTGGTCATAGGACGTCATTAGACCAAAATTATGACGTCATTTTAATGACGTGTGTTTAACGTCGTTGAAGTGACGTCTTTTCGACGTTATGTTTAGAAAACCCGCCTGAAAAATTTTTGTGACATTATATGATTTGTGTCAAAATCCAACCGAAATATCATATGACAGAAAAATAAGACTAGTAATTTTACAAAAATTAAAATAGGAAAAAAACTCATAATGGACAATAAACTACTACGTTTATTAAACATCTTCGCTGTTTATCGCCTACACCGTACCGATCAGACCAAAATAGTTCGAGACTGGTCTGGTTGGTGATCTCAATTAGCTTTGAAATAAATATGTTCGGCTAGTGCAAAAGTCTGCATCTCCAGGTTGGACAGTGTCCCGAGAGATGCGACCTTGAAGATGCAAGGAAAATTGCAAGCAGTAAGGAGTTTCTTCCTATTTCAATTTTCAAATAAAATATCATATTATTTTAGCTTTTAAAAAAAAGTATGCGTTAATTTTTCGTCCTTTTAAAAATGTCATTATGACGTCATTAACGGGACGTCTTTTGTCTGTGACTTAGGGAGGTAAATTTAACGTCATTTTGTCGTCATCTTATGACGTCTTTGCTGACCAAATGTGACCAAAATGACTAAAAAGAGACGTCAGCTTGCTGCTTGAGGAAGAAGCCACACGGTCATCAGTTCTATCTCACTTTCAAATTATTCTCCCTTTTGTTGCTCGCACACTATTTATACAACGAGTTTAGAAAGAATTGGTTGATTGCCGTCTTTATATGTATGGCGCTTGTGGTTTCTTTATAACTGGTTTTTACTTTAGGATGTTTTCATTTTGACTTTAGAAGGGGGAGGGTAGTTACTGTTTGCCAAGCGATTGAACCTCGATAAAAAGAATGCGGACAAAAAATGCGTTGGTGTTAAGATGTTGCCAGTTTTTCATCGTAATAATTCTTTTAATCTTGTAATTTTTATTTTTAAAAAGATTTTATTTTACCACATATTACATTATTTTCTTAACTGAACCGAATATAATATGTGCTGTGGTTAAATATTTATAACCCCCAACATCTTCCTACACTTTCAATAGTTTGGCAACGATGCCTTGCTGCAAACAGAAAGCCGGCGATAGATTGGTGGCCGTCGAGAAAGAGCCTCTAAAGCATCGTCGAATGATATCTATAGCGAGGAATTTTTCTCCTGTCCCTTCAAGCACCGTCCCTCGGCACACGGTGGGCAAACAGTAATTCCTATTTAAAAGGGTACATTTTTTTAAGGATACAGTCAAGATTTATTTATTTAACTCAATGCTAAACTAAATCTAACATTAGAAGAATATAAGAATAGTTATTGAGCCTTAAAAATCATTAATAATAAATATATTTCTTTGGGCATGTGGCTCCCTAGTCTCCAAAAAATGGAATACTTCGGGTCCGATCAGGATGGCAACACGTGTTTTATCTTCGTTAAGAATGGTCACTTCCGCCTTAGACCGTTTAAGTCAAACGATAGTTTAACGAAGAAGAAACACATGTTTTTCCATTGTTGGACAGTTTGTTATTTTTAAGCAACCAACCATAGCAGTCGTATTCTATTAGGTTATTAATCTTTTTTGCTGTCAAGGAGCCACTATGCTCAAAAATCTATACCTTTAACTAATAGTATTAGAAAAATACTATGCACAATTCTTAAATAAAAATTCCTAATATTACAGCAATTTTTAAAAACGCTTTGAAAAAAGGTGAATTTTTTTATCTCGGTGTTGGATTATGAAAAATTAAAAACAAATATTTGTTACATGATCGTTTTCCTCAGATATCGCTGGAGAAGGAGTTTTTCAATTTTAAATATTTCATATTTTAACACGCTTAAAAGTAAAAAAACGCGAATTTTAAAAAATAAAATAGTAATAATTGTTATTACAAAAATTAGAATTAACAAAAACTTAAAATATTGACAAATTTAAAATAAAGTTTCTGACGTTTTTCGCTTAAGTTATACAAAGAAACAGTGGCAAAGACTTTAATACGATCGTTGCGGTAGTTTTGAAGTTATAATGGGCCCTTAAAAATACTGAGGACCAAAAAATTTTAAATAAAATGTTCATATGAGACAAGGATAAGGTGTGGTTACTTACACCGCTGAATCTTCATTAATTTGCTTTAATTCATTTTAAATTTTTACACTATATTTTTAAAATATTCAACTTTTAGTTTAATATGCTTTAAAAGCGTGTGTGTACTTAATGAATACTCTAATAAATTTTTATTAACACGCTTTTATTAGCTTGGGTTGTATCTATCTATCTATCTATCTATCTATCTATCTATCTATCTATCTATGTAACGGAATCTTTGAGCCTAATTTTTACCAACTCCCAGCGATTCAATTTCCTTGAAACTTTGCACACGTATCAAGGACCGATGACAATGCAATAATTTAAAAACAGTATCCCGTTATCCTGATTAGGACCGCCAGGATAAATAAATTCCTTTACAGATACTCTGTGTCCTAATACTACTCTTGACAAAATGGCGAAGGAATTTTTTAGTGAATAAACTAGAGCATTTTTACATACATACATGCATATCGAACTAAAAAATGAAAAATAAATAATAGTTTAAAAATACTAAAAAACACGCTTTTATATGCAACCGAACTAAAAATTAGAAAATAATTTTTCATTACAAAGAAGTTTGTCACTTCAGAATAAAAGCGTGGGGTGCTTAATATATTAAATGTTATAATTATTCTATTTGCAAATATCTATGAGGGAAAAGTTATGAAAAAAATAGTAAAATGCACCCCACGCTTTTTACTCTGAAGTGACAAACTCTTTGTAATGAAAAGTTATTTTCTAATTTTTAGTTCGGTTGCATATAAAAGCGTGTTTTTTAGTTTTTAAACTATTATTTATTACTTTGTAGTTTGATATGCTATGAAAGCGTCTTTTTAAAAAAACACGCTTTTATTTTTAAGCGTGGACGAGATTAAAACCCACGACCGGTGAATCCGGCCTGTTCAAAATCCAAAATTCTGCTTGTCGTGACATGTGCAAGAGCATTAGATGCGACAAGCAGTTTGGACAGGCCGGGCCACCGGTGCGTTCCACACCCAAAAACTCAAAAGACGCTTTCATAACATATCAAACTACTAAGTAATAAATAATAGTTTAAAGCTAAAAACACAGCTTTATATGCAACCGAACTAAAAATTAGAAAATAATTTTTCATTACAAAGTTTGTCACTTCAGAGTAAAAGCGTGGGGTGCATTTTGCTATTTCATAACTTTCCCCTCATAGATATTTGCAAATAGAATAATTATAACATTTAATATATTAAGCACCCACGCTTTTATTCTGAAGTGACAAACTCACTGTAGTGAAAAATTATTTTTCTAATTTTTAGTTCGGTTGCATATAAAGCGTGTTTTTAGTTTTTAAACTATTATTTATTTTCATTTTTTAGTTCGATATATCAATTAGTTTTTAAAAATAAATGCTCCAGTTTATTCACTAAGCTCAGTTCGCCATTTTGTCCAGTAAATGCCAGGCTGGACAGATCGGTAAGGAATTCTGGCGATAATCGGACAGACGGTTTGTGTTTTAAATTATTGCGTTGTCATCGGTCTGACTACGTGTGCAAGAGGAGGCAATCGCTGGGGAGGACGGCAAAGATTAGCAGATGGTAGATAGATAGATAGACAGATGAATACCTTGGGTAATAAAAATTTGACCAAATATTCATTAATACACACGCTTTTTAGCATATTGAAACGATATTTAAAGATATGGTGTAAATTGGAAATGATTAAGCTGGCCAGCTTGATATGTAACGCCCTTGTCTCGCTATGAGCATTTTATTTAAGAGGCACGGTCTCGGCCGTACTTCAGGCTGACGTCTGTGATGGAACTCTTTGTATGGCAGCGAAACTGTTTAAGAACTGTCGGTATTTTGGTTTTGTTAATTCCGTATAATAACAATTATTATATTTTATTTTTAAAATTCGCGTTCCGCACAAGCGTGTTAAATATGAAATATTTAAAGTGAGAAAAATCCTTCTCCAGGAAAACGTCGTAAACAAATATTTGTTTTTGGTACGTCAACACCGAAGATAAAATTCACCTTTCAAAGCGTTTACAAAAAATTTAACAGCAATATGGGAATTTTAAGAATTGTGCGCATATTATTTCTGTACTATTAGTTAAGGTATAGATTTTGAGCATAGTGGCTCCTTGACGGCAAGCCAACCTAATGAAACCGACGCTATGGTTGATTTGCTCAAACTATTTCGTTAAATATCGTGACAAATAAGTGACTCGGTGAAAATAAACATGTTCCCTAATCAGACCCAGTTCCATTTTTTACGGAGACTATGCCCAAAGAAATATATTTAATGATTAAAGAGCTGATGTATCATAAAAAAATATTGCCCTTTGCTCAAGGCTGTTTGCCCACCAGAACAGAGGGACGGGAAGAAAAAGTCATTCGACGATAGCTAGAAGGCGCACATCTCGACGACTTCTATCGCCATGTTTAACAAATAAAGTGCCAAACTATTGTAGAAGATGTTGGGGGATATATCGTGTTTCCCGCAGCACATATTATATTCGGTTCGGTGAAATAATGTAATATGTGGTAAGTAAATCTTTTTAAATAAAATTACAAGATTGAAATTGTTACGATGAAAAACTGGCATCTTTTACCAACACTGTCATTCTTTTATCAGGTTCAAATAAACGTACTACCCTCCCCTTTCTAGTCAAAATGAAAAACATCTGAAGCAAAACAGTTATAAAGAGAGCCTGGCGCCACATACATACCAAAAGACATCAGCAGTTCTTTCTACAAACTTTCGTTGCTGCAGAATAGTGTACTGACTCTAATAATGAGATGACGATATTCTCCCAAGCTGAGCTGAAGCTGACCGTCTCTGGTCATTTTGGTCGCGTTTGATCGCGTCTTGAAGATTGACGACGCGTTAAATTTACCTCACAGGAGTCACACAGACCGTTAACTGACGTCATAATGTTTCAAAAGGACAGAACGCATGCACCCCATTTAAAAATAATATGTGTGAAAATTGAAATGAGGAAAAACTCGCACTGCTACGGTGGGCATCTCTCGGGGGTTCTATGCCGAACTATTGTTTATATTTATTTCGAAGCTGTGGCAGACAGTCTCGAACAGTCGTACGGTATTGAACGCTGAAGATGTTAATAAACGTAGTGGTTATTATCCATTATGGTTTTCCTATTTTAATTTTGTAAAGGTCACTAGTCTTAACACTGCGATGATGACCGTTTGAATTTGACACAAATCATAATGTCTACAATTTTCGAGGCGCTAACATAACGTCGAAAAGACCAACGACGTGCAGCTTTACGTCGTGAAATGACGTCGCCAATTTTGGTCTGTGTCTATAATGACAAAAATGACGTCATAATGTGCTTTTGGATTTATTATTGTTTACTACCATCGAATGTTACAAACAGTTACTCAAATCTTGCCTGCTCGTGTTCCTCGTAAACTTTCCTTTTCCTGAGCCTCCCTTTTCAGCTACTGAAAAGCGAAAAATGGTCAGCGACATTTATCGAAAGCCGGCTAAGTAGCTTTTCAGATAAATTGTGCACCACTACTGTACTTAAGTGGTCTGGCTGAAGGTATTTGCGAGGAAAATTAACAAAGAAATGAAATTCGGCGGTTTTATTTATTTACATTTGAGGGGGCGCGCATCAACTTTTAATCGGGCAATCGAAGGCAAGGTTGACTGATTGTATGTTTGATGTGACATCGATCATCATGTCTCGATATAAGAAAACTATTGATCTGATCCCACGCCAACATGGTTTATTGTGAATAGAGCATCTGTAATTTGTAATGCAATTTGGCCTGGTTAACCATTCCTTCTGTAAAAGCGCTACCGAGGAACTTTGACTCAACCAGTCAGTGTCGGTCGCTTGGCCAAATGCGGCAAAATTGTCGACAAGGCGGACCGTGGCACCAACCCTCGTATTGTACATTTTATGAAATAAGATTGCAGGTAAAACACAGCCAGGGAACGAAACGGCGGCCCAAATGTAGTGAAATTATCCGAGAGAAGAGATAACTGGTATCGCTGTCTTCAAGGCAGATGCGCTGCAGTGGCGCGGCCGGTTCGACATCATTTGCCCGCCAGAGTTCAAGTTTTATGGCTGTGTACTTTGCCGCTAATGTCGGGTGCTTGTTTTTGTTTCTATTAATATAAAAATTGGGGTTTAGTTCAATAATTACTACACCTTAAGAAAATGTCATTTATTTAGTTTTTATAATTTTTTCTTACGAATAACCATGTCAGTATTTTTTAGAATATCTCTGTTGGCATAGGCTAACAACTATACACTGTGGTACTAATAAAAAGTCAGTAAAGTCGAATATGTAAACCGCAGAAAATGGCAAACTTTGTCCAAATCGACCATTAAAAATGTGGTAAATATCATTTGCGTGACTACTACGTATGGCTTTGCGTGTCAGAGATCAAATACTACTTTTTCTCTTAATTAGATGACAAAGGGCATTAAGTACATGCAGAAAATTAATAACAACAGCAACCAGGCAAGCGATGATTTAACGCATCTACAGCCTGCCATGATAGACAAGGAACATATTTAACGCGTTAAACCGGCAGCCAATGGACGGATTGTACTCGTCTGGTGGGCAATCTCTATTCTGACCATGTATACATGCCGCCATATCACGATGTAAATTGCTAGTGGGTACAGTATGCAAAAAAGGTAAATATAAAAACAGGGTTTTAAAAGTAAAAATCCATTATTAACTCAAAAATCAGCAAAAGAAAGAAAGAGGGTAATATAATAATGAAACTCATAATGTTCGACAAATATCTTGAAGGCAAAACGTTTTCGACAAGCCGAATTGTGATCAGGCCTCCTGTATATTGAACCAAATGGAAATTACCGCTTCCGCCAAAAGAAGTAACCTGATGCATGCCTATTATTATATTGCCAAAAATGCTAGATGGCGCATTTCTTAAATTTTTCATATATTTCCATGTTAAATAGCAGGATTGCATGGTATATTATTATCGTATTTTGTTAGATAAACGCCTTATAAAATCGATTTAAAATGCTCATTGCTGCGCTCATGTTACATGCGTTATTGCAATGCCCGTTCCTTCTCTCCTTTCTTATGGTTATTGAATGTTTTTCTGCGACCTTTAAGTACCAGAATTACATTTTATACATATTTTATTTCTTTCCAACTAATTAATCTTACCCATTATATGCATATCATGGCGTCCCATTTTTTTAAAGAACACAATAACCCTCTTTACTAACTGACTTTTAGTATTAAGGAATATTTATAAAATTTTATGTACTTACGTTTGGCAGAAACTAATACCAAACAGTACTGCGTCTTTTCAATTTCTGAATCGTCTAAATTTATTGTATAATGTAGTTTTCAATAATTTTAATAAATATATTCATAAGCGATTCAAATTTTAAATAAGTGACATGAACTAAAAGGAAGCGTGGCATCTAGTGACATAACCTTCGGTTTAGTTGATATTAAGTTTATTTGCCAAATCCGTATTTGAACATGGAAATAATTACTAATTTAAAGTGTGCAAAAATCGTTGAACTATACAAGTACTTTTACACGATTGTTAAAATGCTGTTTACATCGTTAACATGAAAGATTAAGAGTACTTCCATTCAAGTGCTACATAATGTGTTAAAGAAAGTGGCACTGCACTTCAAAGCTCCTTTCACACTGCAATGGCCTGACCTTAATGCGACTGCAATAAACCCATCGGTATCTGTGTAACGTAAACGCGACGAACCAACGATCAGAGATTTTGCTTTGATTTTGATAGACCATTCTTATTTCTGTGTCTGTTTAGGGCTGACATTAAACAAGTAGAAATTATTTAAAATTAATATTAATAATGGACTGGTGACTTCAGAAAATTAAAGGGAATTTATACTGTTTTAGTATTATTTTAACAAGTAAGTTCATACAATTTTAAAATTAAATATGGTTGAAACTTTGTTACAACAATAAACATTAACAAGAATTAAATTTATCCAGACAAATAAAAATATTTTGAAGCCTGAAAAAATATTATGTACATGCATAAAGTGTCTTTTACTTATGGGATTGCCACGCCTAACGTCGTCCACCACAATTCGTAAAGTATAAACTATGCGCTTTATACATAGAACTACTATTAATATTTATGAATGGGAGTGCCTGCATGACCAACGGTAAAGAAACGGCAATTTTGCGGTAGTGAAAAAGGAAATATGTATTTTTTTCATTTCCAAAGTGTTTCTTTAATGTGTTTTCATCTATTTAAACTTGTTGTTTTACCATCAGCGAATTTGTGCTGCCCTATTTCTCGAGCAAATTCCTGAGCAATCGTTGAATCACGGCAAAGAATTTATCCTTTCATATGGTTTAAATAGATCTTTGTATTTTCATGATGAAAAAAAACTGTAAGCCCTTTGCTTTTTTCGACTTATTATTATTTAGTATTAACAAAAATGATTTATGTACGGTATACTGCTTCCTGGAATGTTTTGTCTGAACGAGCCTAGCCAATTGTCTTTAACGGGGTAAGGAAGTTTGTTAACACGGACAAGAGCAAAGATTTGGAAAGAAGGCCTCCCTTCGGATCCACAGTCTAGAAACTGGGGATGAAACGAACAAATAGAACTCGATGGCTGATAAGTGCATACGCCTACATCTACATTCCTCTATTCAGTATACTGAGTCGAAGTTGTCGGGTAAGGCTCAGCTGAAACATAGAGAGCGATAGTCCTCCCGCAGACGATAGTGGCTTTGGTAGTAAAGGATGCAACCTTCGAATGCTGAGGGTTGTGAATGCCATTCTATGAAGTGGTGGTTACATAAAAATGTATAAAGTGGAAAGGAAAAATACCCTTTGACTTTCGGAAGCGAAGCGCGTGTCGGTATTCTCAAATGTATTCCTATGCGGCCGCTCATGGTGGGGCCAACGTTGATTTGGAACCTGTACTGTCATCGGCATGACAGGTTGGTTATTGGCGTTGAAGAAACGAAAGTTGATGCAATTCCGGCGCCAACGGTGGCCATCAGCGGCGATAAACGTCGGTCGCCTTGGAGGTTTGTGGAAGACCGTAGGAAGAAGGACAGAGTGCGTCGCACTGAACGGTCACATCGAAACGATCTGGCACTCTAAACTCAGAACTGTTCCAATGGTGTGAGGCTGAGAAGAAATAACGCTGTAGATCTGTTGTGAGAAATCATCTGTGTGGGTGTGACGAAATCACCAAATGAAAAATTTTATGTTCATTGCAGGATGTCTGTTTCTCCGACCTACAAGCATTGAAGAATGTGGATGGAAAATTATTATTAACTTCAAATTTTACGTTTAAATTTAAGTTCTAAAGAAAAGAACGTCAAGTAATCGGTATATTAATGTTCAGTTAATGTGCATTTTCGCCATGTCGAGAAACCAGCAAGCCTATTATTGACGCTGTGGAATCGATGAAATTCGTACTGATCGGGTGCAAACATGTGAGGAATCAATATACGCTATAATAGTATACCGAATGATATTACTTTTGGTAAAGGTAATTTTTAAATTTACGAAAAAAGTGTTTTTAGTTGCCCTTATTAAAAACCTATAAAAACATTCCTTTTCTACCCACGTACTCTATTTTTAATGCAAATTTAATATTTGAGCAAACAATTACGAAAGAAAAACAAAGAGCAGCTGGTTTTTCTGGGAGGAGATTCCAAGAGGTAACACGGTGATCCATAGTTAAGATTTTCGCATGTTCTAACAGATTTTAGCGATCTGAGTATGGGGCACGATGATATGTCGGTTTTAGAGATGGTAATTTGAGTGTATCCCCGCCAGTGAAGCGTGAAATGCTGGAAAAAATCGACATTTAAGGCGACAAGCGTGACCATCTCGAATCTTTGCATAGGCCTTCTCTGTCGCCCTGCAAATATTCTGTTAAGGTATTTTTATAAAATTTGTAAGACAAAAGACAGAGTAAATAAATATTACAAATGAACTGTTTTTTATAGCTCTGTCTT
>JACEGR010009838.1:0-23294 GCA_014170235.1 Listronotus bonariensis
CACAGTGCGCCGCGCCGTTAGTAGAGATGCAAACGTGCGCCTGAGTGTGCATCGACGGACGGAATTCGTTTTATTTCGGCGTGTAGAGGTGGTAGAAAAGCACGTGGTATTTGCTGGAAGAAATGTAAGTAGTTTACTTTATCCTGTAAATCAAAACTGACTAATTGGGACTTAATCCGATTAATTATATGGGGTTTAAGGACGGTGTATTTATAAGATAAACATTTTATTGTTATTCTGTTTTTGTTTATTCAGTATTTTGTGAAGTGGGGCAACTTGAGAAATAACTGGGGGCTATTTGAGAAAGTATGGGGGCTATTTGGAAATCGTTAGTCAGTGTTTATTTTTTTAGAATGGTATGAGATAATGGTGCGCACATACAAAAAAACATTCAGCCATGTAAGGAATGGCAAACATTACGTGCCCTATAGGCATTATTCCGAAAATGCATTGGCCAGAGCTGTAGAGGAGGTAAAGAAAGGGCGCTTAACTAAGGCCTCTGAGCGTTTTAAAGTTCCCATCGCAACCATAAGCAGACGTGCTAGAGGAGGTAATGTTTTCGAAAAACCCGAAAGACCTGCAATATTTTCTAAGGAAGAAGAGGAACAATTTGTCAAATATCTAAATATTGTGGCAACATGGGGATTTCCCTTTGACTTATGGGACCTAAGACTTTTTGCAAAAAATTACTTGGATAAAAAAGGTGTACAAGAGACTCGTTTAAAGAATAATTTACCTGGAAGAGACTGGGCTTTAGCTTTTCTGAAGCGACATCAAAAGTTTATATCGAACCGTATATCATCAAATATTTCAACAAAAAGAGCTTCACTTTCGCCAGAAGTGATCGCTAAGTTTTTCGATAATGCCAGAGAAATTTTATTAGCGGTAGATCCTAGTCTAATGATAAATTATGACGAAACAAACCTTACTGACAATCCAGGCACTAAAAAATATATTTTTGAAAGAGGATCAAGGTACCCCGAAAGGGTGATAAATTCGACCAAAACCGCCATAAGCTTAATGTATGCTGGTACTGCTAATGGTGATATATTACCAGTTTATGTAGTCTATAAAGGTGAGCATCTTTGGAACTCATGGACTGAGGGAGGCCCTATAGATGCGAGATATAATCGATCCAAAAGCGGGTGGTTCGATTCCATGTGTTTCCGAGATTGGTTTTTACGGTGGTGGTCCCATTTTTTAGAAACAAATTTGGAAAAAAGGTTAGTAGGTATAACTGAGAGGTTTAAGTATCTTTACCGACATTTAATTTTCATTTTAGGCTCTCATCGGAGACAACTTATCTTCTCACTTTTCCGAAGATGTCCTTAAAACATGCGAGGAAATGGATATTACATTTATTTGCTTGCCAAGCAATGCGACACACGTCATGCAGCCATTGAACGTCGCATTTTATGCCCCACTCAAGAAATATTGGCGCGAGATTCTAACCACGTGGAAGAAAGGTCAAGGGCGGAAAATGACTACACTCTCAAAAGATGTTTTCCCTAGATTGCTTGTACAGCTTCATGACAAGATTAAAGAGAATGGTAAAGGAAGCCAAAATTTAATATCCGGTTTTGCCAAAACTGGATTGCACCCTTTAAATCCTTCACGACCAAAAGAACGATTACCTGCATCGTCCGCCACAGGTACAGCTTCTAATAATTTAGATTCGAGCGTTTCAGAATCAGTTTTGGACGTTTTAAAAGAAATGCGTATGGGTAATTCTGAGCAGCATAAAGCACCGCGTCGAAAAAAGATTGCTGTAGAAGCCGGAAAAAGTGTTTCTACATCCGATTTGTACCCGTCTGCGTCTACTAGTAGGAACGATCCTTTTAGTTATCCTGAAATTAGTCCATCCGAATCATCACATGATGAAGATCAGCTAGAAAAAAGTGACGATGAAGACTATTTTCACTTGGAAAAGCACGATGAAGAAAACCAACCAGAAGAACTTAATGAAGAAGATCTGCAAGAAATCACTGACGATGATGACCTTCCTCTTATTCACCTTAGCAATCTTAAGGTGAATGATTGGGTGGTTGTTCGATATACAGACACAATTCTAAGCCAATGCTATGTAGGTCAGATAAAATCTGTAAACATGCTAAACGGGGAACGGGTTTTCAAAATATCATTTTTAAAAAATCCTCAAAAACGGAAAGATTTTTGTCTCCTCCTAAGTTAGACGAGGACGAGATAACAATCGAAATGATTGTAATGATACTTAGCCCCCTAAAATTGAAGGTTCAGGAACCCGGCAATTTTTTAGCTTTTCGAATAATCTTTCAAAACTAAACGTAAAGTGAATAGTTAAATACGGGTAGGTTTGTAAACTGTAACCTTTAAGAAACCTTTATAATATTTAAGGCAGAGTTATTTTTTATTTGTTGTTAATGATTTAAACATTTTTAAGTTACCTTGTTTATGTTTTTATACTTACTAGTTCTAAAGTGATTTGCAATGTTGCAAAAAATGCTTTGTATTTCCTTAAAAATATTTTTTCTTATTTAAACATGTTTTCTAATTTTTTAAAAATGTGTTTTTGTTTTCCAAGTAGCCCCTTTAGTGAATAAACTACGATATATGCAATTTTAAGCCATGTTCTCAAATAGCCCCACCCTATGGGGCAATTTGGGAAGACCATAAAAAATTTTTTAGGGCTCCCAAAAGAGGGAACCCTTAATCCAATGTAGATAGTAAATGCCCCTATCGCAGGTCTCTCCAATGTCACTAAAAAATTGGCCAGGTTTGCTTTTGTTTTAAAGATATCGTTAAAAAACCTTAAAAAATTCTCTAATAGCCCCGTTCTACGGTATATACTTAATTGTCCATAGGTTACTCTTTGTCCATGTTTGACTACAAAATTTACATGTGTTTAACACACCTTTTGAACTTGTTTTTGGACATAAAGCTTGTGTACCCAACTCACTAACGAGTAAACCTAAATTTCGATGATCTCGATACCTATGATGATTATTATTCCAATCTTGAATTAAAAATAAACAAGTCATTCCAAATTGTCAGAGAAAATTTATTGCATTCTAAAGAATTTCCCTCTGTTTCAGACGAAGATAAGGCCTACTGCTAACATTTTTTATTCTATCATTAGTAGGTCTACGTAAAACGAGTCAATATAGGGTCACGCCAATTGATAGATCAGGCATATTTTACCATAAACTAGGTCACGCTAAAATTTCTACTGATTTTTATAATTTATTTTCGTATACAAATATAACATTTTATTAAATAAAATTACACTTCGTATAACTATTTACGACCGCTCAGACCAGCATCCTATTAGTTTAATTATTAAAGACAGTACAAATTTAAATAATACTAATCGTAAAAGTAATGGCAAACGTTTGTCTTATAGTTGTAATGAAATAATTAAATTATTAAAAATACAGATTGCACAAATTACCGAAACATTTGAATTAATTCAACACTTACTGGACATAGATTTAACTCTCGCTTTAAACAACTGGACATAGATTTAACTCTTGCTTTAAACGATTTGATAAAATTCACGAAAAGAAAATACAGATAAGGGATTTGCTTTCAAAACTGGAATTTTCTCAGCGAACCAATTTTTTTTTTTTGTAAAAACAAATATGTATACAAAACAAACTAAATAAAAATTTCGACATATTTAACAAATTTTCCAAAAGCACAGAAAATAAAATTAATAATTTTAGTTTTCAAGACACTGTCACTGTTCAAATAAAATTATGAATTAGATTAATAAATCACCTTTAAGAGAAATTTGACGTGAGCATTCCATTTTATTATCAAAACAAAACATACTTCATCCTAATATAATCACTCCAAGACAATTAAAGAAAGAATTGTCTAAAATTAAATTATCCCATAATTACGATTTTTTATTTGATGTCGACAATATCGACAAAATGTATAAATACTTTGACATATCCTTATTAGATGTTATCTATGTCCAAAATATTTTAATATGCGCTATAAAAATACCTTTAGTCTCAAA
Source organism: Listronotus bonariensis (assembly GCA_014170235.1). NCBI lineage: Eukaryota > Metazoa > Arthropoda > Insecta > Coleoptera > Curculionidae > Listronotus > Listronotus bonariensis. Next base: position 4,004 of record JACEGR010009838.1, read on the forward strand.
AGACCTTTATCGAATATATTTCATTATGTCTATACCTAGTCAGATATCCAAATTGTCCATCTCGATCATTCCTACCCTTACCTATATATAGCGAACTCAAGAACTTGACCACCTGTAAAAATGTATCTGGCATTTATATATGTACTTATTTGGAAATATACCTTGCAGGGAACGTGGTCGTGAAACGAAGCTAAAAATTAAACAAATGATTAGCATCCCCAAGTCATGCAACACGAAAACCATCAAGACGGAAGCGGAAATATGGGACCCTATTAGTAAAAAACCAATGGTTATTTGTAGTTACACATTCAACAAAGAAAACAATGAACGGTGAATGAATTACTGACGTCACCATTTAAGGCATGGGAATACTTGCCTTATCACCTGGCTGTCGATTATACACATTAACACGTTAACGACCAGCCCTAATATCTGAGCCTTTACTTCTGGACCAGAGTTTTTTTTCTAAATCTTGGTAAAAGACGTTTCCATAAAATACTTTTTGAGAAATAAGTTGTTGGAAAGGAGTTTTTAGTGAAAAAAACATGTGGACCAATATGGTGCACGCGGTCCGAGGAGAAGAAATAACAACTTGAGTTTACCTGAGACCTTGTGTTCCTTATTGGGTCACACCCAGAAATCTTTTTTTGCATTTTATTTTAACAAAATAAACTAGTAATTCTCATTATAAACACAAAATAAAGTTCTAATCATACGAAAGATACAATTATTACTCTTAATGGAAGATGTATGGATTTCAAAAAACATTTTACACACATATATGCAATATTTTCAGAACATGCAGGGCAAAATGAATATATTTTTTGGCATTTTTCATAGCTGACTGGCGCCCCTCCCTTTCTGCGAACTTTTTATAGCAAGTTGAACACCTGCCTCGAGTTTGCTTCTCCTCTAACACATGTTGCACTTGAATTTTATTTTTGGGTTCATTGTCCAACAAAGCACAAACGATATTTTCGCGAAATTCTGTAATGCTCATATTCATAGTTACTTCCTTGAACACGACTAAGGCCCAGTTTCACAAAGTCCAGTAAACTTTTTAGTAACCAAACCAAAACCTTTTGGTTTAGTATTTAGTTAACTTGAGAGTGTTTCACATTTACGTTTTTGCTATTGGTTAAGTAACTAGAGGTTAGTATTTTATTTTATGAGGTTGGTAGCAAAAGCGGCCTGGTAAACTTGCAACCGGATCAATTTTGAGACTGCTAAAAAACGCCTTAAGTGTATTTTAAGGTTATGTTTTAAGTTGTCATTTGAAAATATTAAAATAAAAAAGTTTAGCCCTAATTATTTGCTTTTCTGTGTAAGTACCGGCTTAATTTAATTATACTAGTTATTTATTTATGTTATACATTTAAAAGAATGCAGATTCTAAAAGCTATGATAGCAAAACGCCTTTTTTAAATCAGAAAATTTTAATACTTATTGTATGGCACTAGTCACTTAAAAATAATATAACGAGGTGTATAGTGTATAATTATGTGTTAACTTTTAGAATAAAATGGAGACAAATCAGATTAAAAGTCAAAAACAACAGGACCATCGACGTTGTGCAAATTTTTCGAAGGAAGAAGAACAATTACTAATAATTGTAATAAAAAAGTACAAAGATATAATTGAATGTAAAAAGAGTAATGCTGTATCATGGAAACAGAAAGAAGAGGTGTGGGAAAAAGTGGAGAGTGAATTTAACAGTTTAAATACCTCTAGTGTGTTCCGTTCCTTAAAAAATTTAAAAGAAAAATATAACAATTTAAAAAAAAGACAAAGCAAAAGTTTTCTGAAGAAAAGAAAAACATTTTGAAAACTGGAGGTGGCCCGTACAAAAAAACAAAGGTGGAGAATGAACTCGAGAATGAAATTGAAATAGAGATTTTGAATATGTTGCGAGAGCAAGTAACTGGATTATCAAATTGTTACGATAATGATGCTCCTGATAAAGTTTTTCTTCACCACTAACAGAAGCTAACCGAATCATTCAACCGAATTATAATTCCACAGAAACAGAAGCTACAAGCAGTTCATGTGACAACACAACTTTAATTTTAGAGAGTGCCAGCTCAGATCAAATGAACACAGGTAATATTCTTAACAAATATATTTTTGCATTAAAGTGTAAACTTTTGTTTCATTTTTTTAATTGCATTCTATAAATTTACTTTCCATTTTAGAACAGAATAATAGTCCTGACGCAGAGAGTGAATTGGAAAAAATAACTGGTCTGATTATACAAGTAAAGATCTAAAACGGCCAGTATCAGCCAAGTTAAGACAAAAGAATAGAGTAGAAGTATTACAAAAAAATTTAAGACGAAGAATGATGTACTTATTGACGAAAAACTTAGTTTTATTAAATTACAAAAAGAAAAATTTCTGGAAGAACATAAATTAAGGATGGAGGTACTTGCAAAGGAAATTGAATTAAAAAACTATAAATTAGAAAACATAAAGAGGTCTGCTGCAGAACGATAAAGTAGAAGCAGCTACTCAAAATATTTATTTTAAGTAGAGCTCAAGGCTGAAAATAACAACGGCACACATAAAAAGTTTGATGTGCACCGGACGAGACCTATCTACGGGTTTGTTTTTGGACCCTCTTAATCCGAATTATAAGTCAGTTTACACCTCCCAATTCTGAGTAAATTGCAAAAAACCATAAAAAATGGGCAAAAATGTTTGCTATTTTTTACGATTTTTTGCAATTTGCTCAAAATTGGAAGGTGTAAAAAGGTGTCAAAAACATGCCCCTAGATGGGTCTCGTCCGGTGTACAGAAAACTTTTTTATATACAGGTTGTCAATTTGAAAACTTTCAATGCAAATATCTCTGAAACGAAAAATGTTAAAAAAATCAAATGTGGCATGAATAATATACAGGCAGGGGGAACTAGAATCATCATATTTATGTTATGGAGTGATGCACCCCTTAGGCCCCATGGACCCCATCCCCAAAATCTTACACCACCCCTTTTGTGATACCTCAAATTAAAGGTCTTGTTAAGTAGAATTCATTTGCATAATACTTTTTTTTTATTTAATACAGGGTGAGCAAAAAGTGCAATTTTAATAAAATAAGCTTCGTTTCTATAAAATCATATTTTATTAAATTAGATGCTCAAAATGCTTTCCATTTTGGGCTAGACAAAAATATAATCGATTTTCAAACTCATTTCTCACATTTTGAAATACTTCTCTCGGAATAGAAGCACATTCTGCAATAATTCGTTGCCGAAAGTCGTCTAGTGAGGTTGGTTGTGTTTTAAATACAGCAGTTTTCAAGTGACCCCAGAGAAAAAAGTAGAATGGCCGACGAGATCACCAGACCTAACACCCCTCGACTTTTGTATATATTGAAAATTATTATTAAATTTATTTTTAAATTTTGCTTCCTTTTTCCCATTATTTGTATTTTTGTAGTATAAGTAATGTGTAATGTAAAAAAATTGATAATAACTTTTTTCTTTGATGCTTTAACTTCAAATTTTGACATAAAATTCCATTTTCTACAACATTTACTTATACAGTTTTGTACTATTAAAAAAAAGTAGTCTTCTGGGCATTTTTCATATTTTTAGTTATAACTCGCCCTGTATAAAACCAATCGCACTAAAATTTTGTAATTCTTAGTTTTAGAGTATGTGAGCAGTTTTCCCAAAATTAAATTTTAATGTTCAAAAATTTTTTTGTACCATTTGTCCCCTTGTAACACCTATCCTGGTACCCACTGTATATTTTAAATATATTTAATACATTTTTATAAAAAATAAAATTTTCATGCAAATTACAAATAAAAGGTTTCAGATTTGTTGCACATTATAAATGGACCACACTGTATAGTTTTTAAGTACGAATTAGTTTGTAAGATTAGATGTTAATTTGGTATAGAAATATAATTTTCTTTAAACATTCGTAGTATTTTTATGCAGTGCAACACTTAATACAATTTTCTAGAGCGAACTGTATAGTCTTCCTAGATAGATTATATTGTTTATATGTAGGTAGAAACCTATACATATATAAAAAAGTATTTTTTTCTTTATTTCCTTTCAGAGGAAGGAAAGTTTTCTTGGGATATGGTCGGCAATTGATAAAGGTAAAAAGTTAAGAGAAAATTTTTAAATTCTGTCACTTGGACGTTTCGGCCTGGGTGGGTCTTTATCAGGTACATTTTTAACAAACTAATTTGTTTGTCAACGTTAAAAATGTACCATATGAAGGCCCACCCAGGCCGAAACCTCGAAATGACAGAATTTTAAAAATAAAAATTGTCTTAATTTTTTACCTTTTTCTATATATTGCCGACCATATCCCCAAGAAAAACTTTTCTTCTTCTGAAAGAAAATAAATTAAAAAACATAATAGGAAAAGTCAAAGAAAACTATACAAAAATGAAACAAAAAAAGTATTTGGTATTATAAGTAAAAATTAATAAAACTGTTTTAATATCTTATATTAAAAGTTAATATTAACATAATAACACAAATAATATAACAAAATAATAACATCACAAATCTAGTTATATAGTCAAAAAATATTTATATTGTCACAAATTAGCAAAAAAGTTATTAATAAGATTATGCCTTGTTCTATTATTTTCCATAACAACTTCTTCTACTGCATTTGGGACATTAACACCATTTACAAAATTTATGGCTGCCTCTTCTTCTTCATTTACAGGGGGAACTCTTTCATTTTGGTCGACTGCTATGTTGTGTAACACTGCAGTCGCTACAATTATAGCCTGAACCGTGTCCAAATTTTTTAATCGTATCCCCATAGCAAAAGCAGGAAATCTTCTTTTCCAAACTCCATACTTCCTTTCTAATACATTTCGCGTTCTTATTAAAGATTCGTTAAAAAGCGCTTCTGCATCATTTCTAACATTTCTTAGAGGTGTTATTAGGTAAGGTTTTATTGGATACCCACTATCTCCTACAATTACATTTTCATCAAACTCACCCCTTTCTAGACGGGCACACAGAACCGAATTTCTAAAAATGTGTGCGTCGTGACTGGAACCTGGCCACCTTGTTACGATATCTCTAAATTTAAGGTCAGCATCAGCAACCGATTGGACATTAAATGAAAAAAGGTGTTTCCTATTCCTATAGATTTCTGCATTAGGACCCCCAGGGGATTGTATTTTAATATGACTGCAATCTATAGCCCCTATACATCTGGGAAATCGTGCTATATTATAAAAGCTCTGCTTCACATTCTGAGACTCTTCGCCAACAGGCATTTGTACATATATTGGCCTTAAAGCAGCAATAGCGCGGCTTACTCTCCTAATAGTACGCGATGCTGTAGAGGTACTTACACCACTGTGATTTGCGGCTATTCTCAAAAATGATCCATTAGCAAAAAAATCAAGAGTAAGCAAGAGCTGTTGTGAGACCGTAAGACAATCATTTCTTAAACAAAAAACAAAAGATATACTAAAAGCTTCACATATTTAAATTATTTTCTTCCTTTGTGTAGGGTGTGCAATTACTTCTCCAATCTCCTCTAACAGATCTTCTACCGTTCTTGGCATTAGTCTGAACCTACAGAAAAACTCATACTCATCATATTCTTCAAAGTAATCTACTCTGGGACGAAAAACTCTTGGTCTTCTTACTTCTTCATCACTACTAACTTTTATATCATAAAGGAAATCCATTTTTTCTAACAATACTTTAAACACAAATTATTATAAATTTTTTTATAGGTTAACCAAAACAAAAACTGACAGATCAATAGTTAACCGATACTTCGACTCTTGGTTAACATAAATATTAGTTAACTAAAACTTCTCAAGTAAACCGCACATTGTGAAACAGAATTTTTAAGATAACCATTGGTTTTTCCTTAACCTGTTGGTTACCATAGATTGTGAAAATGGGCCTAAGGCATTGACTAGAACAGTGTTTGTCAACAGTTCGACGACAATTTTCCTATTTTTGACGCCGCGGCGGACTGGAGAACTATAAGCAGCTTTTTGGTCTGAAATGTCAACAAAGCCTTTTGCTGTATTGTAATCCACTATTGTCGATGGTTTCAGAATATTACCTCTTCTTGTTGGAACCTCAACCATTTCTGGGATAGCTTGCGTTGTCAGGAACAGAACATCGCGCTTGTCCTTCCATTCCCCAACTACAACTTTCGTGTTACTTTTTTGCATCTTCATTTCGCCCTTTTTCAATTTGGCACTGGTAACTGCATTTGGATTAAGCTTTCGATTTTGACGCAGGGTGCCAACCAAATGTGTCTGGTTTTGATTTAATTCATGTGCTAGGCCAACACTTGTGTAAAAATTATCGGTAAATAGGGTTCTCCCCGTATTGAGAAGAGGTTCCATTAGTTCCATGACAACTCTTGTAGCTAATGGCTTATTAGAAATTTGCCCTCCACCGCCACCACCGCCGTATATTTTAATCGCAAAAGTGTAGCCCCCATCAACACAAAGTTTGAATAGTTTGACACCGTATTTGTGCCTCTTTCCTGGAATGTACTGAAGGAAGCTTAACCGTCCCCTAAATGGAACCATTGTTTCATCGATGCACACTTTTTCCTTTGGACTGCAAATATTTTGAAATTTTTTATTCATCATTTTTACAAGTGAAGATATCTTATATAATCTGTCGGTGGGCAATCTTCATTATCAGAAACGTGCAGAAAATGTAACAATGCCTCAAACCGATTTCTACTTATGTGACTTAATTTTGGAACATCACTCTTATAAAGAACCTTCTTACTGAAATAATCTCTAAGCGTAGGTTTCTGATCAAGTCCCATCCATATTATAAGACCAAAAAACCGCAAAAGTTCATTTTCATTTGTATCATACCACTTAGCCAAAATAGAGTGTTCAGTGATTGACTCTTCACATATACCCTTTATTGTTTGTTGTGAAGCATATTTGTTTGTTTCCGTAACTAGTAATTTTTGAACTTCATCGTCGAAAAATAATAGAAAAAAAAATCAATAGGTTTATGGCCTTTGAGGCGATCTATTTCTTCTTGTCGAAATCCTGGTCTTGCAGAAAATATGAATTCGTTAAGTGTGTCAGATATAGAAACATCACTCCATACGAAATTACTATTTCGTGGAGCAAAAACAGGAGCACTGGTATCGTCTTCGAGTTCGTCGTCACTTGAATCTTGGTCAGGTAAATCCGGTCTATTACTAGGCCCAGGCGTAGGTTCCATCTTCCTTTTTTACTTGGCAAAATATCCTCATCGCTAGTTGTACTGGACTCACCTTCATCTGCTTCAAATATGGGATCCGCATCTGAATCGTCAAAGGTGCTTTCAATGTCACTACACTCGAAATCACTATCTTCCAAGATTTGTCGAAGTTGTTCATCATTTAAATATTTACGAGACATATTTTTGATATATATCTAACCAAATAAATTGTTATAAACAACCACAATCACATAAACTCAGACAGTATAAAGGGAAACAATATTATATAGCCGGCAAAATAAAACAAATTACACCATAACCTAAAATAGACAAAAAAGTTTTCGTGGCTAATGATCCGACGTAGTATTTTTAGGTCTATTTTATTGTCACTTTTCAATTTGAATTTATATTCAATAATAAACTATTACGGTATGAAATTCACTGATACAGTTAAGAATAATTAATTTTTTCATTTACTATGAAAAAACTTAAAAAAACTAATATTTCAACCCAAGGCAATTTTTTGTTTCCCAGGGACCAGCCGAACTAAACAATACATATAAAAAGCACGTAGCTGCGTCCCTGCTAGACCCACACGACTTTGAACATTACAATCCACTGTGCCCAAATAGGGTCACACGGTCTATGCAGAAATCAAGGTGTGCACCAATATGGTGCACATGGTCGTTAACGTGGTAAATACCGTTCTTACTTCTTTGTCAAATCAAAATGCAAATTATACAATATACATACTCGACATTACACACACACTGGACGACTGTTGTACAAATAAGCAGGAATGCAGTCAGAAGAAATGGAACCTATAAAAATTGCAAATCTTAATTTAAACAAGCTGCACCACGCTAAAACAAAATCAATTAATATAATGAGAAACTTTAAATAAAAATTGATCATTCCTTCAATTTCTCAAATATAAAAGAATGGTACAATTCTCTTCTTGGTATAATTATAATTACCTTAGTCGTACTACTGACCTGTTTTGCTGCTGTCGACGTCTAGGATTGCCAATGTTGCCACCATTCGACATTTCTTCACATCTAATGATGCATGCCAGTATTTAGTGTGCATAAATTATTACAATACAGTGACTAACAGTAACGTTTAAGCTGATCAAATATCCGTTAAGCATCCCGCCAACATAAGTTACCGTCATCGTATGACTACCTTGATGACCAACAAAGCTTTGTATGAAACAACGATTCAACCACCAATCCCACAGGAAGTTATTACGAAAAACACATCCGAAAAACACATCTACGAAGAGATTGATATGTTAGGGTTACCGCTAAGGACAGTCACTAGGTCCACATTAAAGAAGTTTAAACTTTAATTTGATTTTGTTTACTTGTATAAATATTATTTTAATGCATAAATAATAAATATATTTTTGTTTTCTTTATTTTGGATGCATTTTTTCCTCTTTGTAATACATTAATATTAGTGCATTTTAATATACCTAAAGACAAAATAATAAAATAACCATAATAACTGAGGATCTAAAGAACAACATTAGAATGACTATCTGGCCAAAACACTTAGTATGTAAGGCCAACCAACCAAAAAAAGAATGACTATCAATGAAATCTAACTAACTTTATGTGAGAATGTAATCGAAAACTGGATATCTTGAATTCGCGCTACTCAACGAAGCCGTGGTGGACATTTACTTGACAATCTGTTTCATACTTAATGTTATATACTAACAAATAAAAAAGAAATATAATAATAAAATTTATCCTTTTTGTTTCTCAGCTTATTAGGGGGCGTCCATAAATTACGTGAGACATTTTAGGGGGAGGGGTCGAGCAAAATCTTACCAAATCTCACGAGGGGGGAAGGGGGTCTGTGAAAATCTCACGTAATTTTTGTGTAGGTAGAAAAGAAAACAAAAATTTTGGGACAGGCCTTCCCCCAGGAAAATGTGATGTGTGTATTCTTGCTTTTTGCTTTTTTGATGGAGGACCTTTTTTTTTGCTCTTCTATATTTTTTGAAAACAAAATCAATTTCGGTTCAAGAAATTGAGAGTTTTGTATTCCCATCATAAATCTCACGTGAGATTAGATAGGGGGGAGGGGTTAAAGAAAATCTCACCTAATCTCACCAAGGGGGAGGGGGTCCAAAATATGGAAAAACATCTCACGTAATTTATGGACGCCCCCTTAAACTATTTTATACTCCACATATCTAAACAAGTCTAAATTCTTTTTTTATAAGGTTACACAAGTACATAATATGCTCAGTGTGTTTTGGAAATAATTATTTTTTAATACGTTAAGTTTTTAAAACCTCAAAACGATGTTAGCAATTAATTTGTTCTATTATACATTAAACTTTAAATTAATGTATTTTCTTATAATAAATCATATTTATAGATATGTACTGTAATTAGAGTTATGTTTGTGTTCTCACTCGCGCGTTTTTTTTAAGTATTCAACCATTTGAAATATACTTTTAGTTTTCAAACCCTGCTGGGTAAGAAAAATGTATTTTTTAAAATAAATATTTACAAAAACCTAATAATTATTGCCAAAATAATTATTAAAATAGCTAAATAGTATGCGAATAAGTTAATTAAACTTACTCGCTGCGGCGGAGAAGTGGGTATTAAAAAATTGCCACAGTACAGTTTCCAGAATTATTAATCCACAAGGTTTTTTAAACGTAAATCAATTAGCAAAAAATGCCTACGGATTTTGTATACGTAAGTCCATTCAGCTTCCGATCCATTTAATATACAGGGTGTTTCCCAACTACAGTAAGAAACTGAAGGGGGTGATTTCTTATGCATTGTAATAACATAAAAAACCTATAAACCGGAATTACTTAATGTCCGAGATACTGTTAAAGTTCAAAAAAGCCGATGATTTTTAAAAATGTTTAAAACCCTTTAACCGATTTAGATGCAATTTAGTACATCTAATAAATGTAATAAGGCACTCGTAAAATTCTGCCTACATTAAGATTATTAGGTCCAGTGGTTTCTCAGTGGGCACCACAGCCAATATCATTGAGAAAAAGGAGTATTCGACTAGTCTAGTTTACACGGCAAGGATCAATTTACTCCTTGTACCAAATCGTGGAACTTTTTAAAGATAGAAGCCTCTCTGGACCATAGACCACCACGGAACCCCAGATGTGCCTTACTAAATTTTTTCTCCGAGTAACTATATTATTCACGTTCAGTATGAACCTAAGAGACCAGATAAATGAACAATCAGACAAAGAAATTACATAGGGCCATTAGAAAATACAAAAAAAAGATAGTCCAATTTTGTATGTTAGCTCCTGGAGGTTAATATTGTGATGATTGTAGTAAAATTTTATATTATTTGTTTATGTGTTCTTACCAACACACTTGACTGTAAAAAGGGAAAACTTTTTTTTTTATAATACTGACATTTTTATTATGTTAACATTGAAAAATGTTGTCTGTTCATTTAGGTTATACTTTTTTTTTTATTAGAAACCATGCATCTTTAAAGCCTTATCATTATTCAACCAGCTATAAGGTTTACATATACAATAGTTATATACAAAGCATAATTTTGTACTGTATGTTTTTTCCACCTCCCGTTGATTAAACGGTTACAATAATTTATCACCGCTGTCCAATAAATTTTTGAGTGTGGTTGACAGATAATGGTTATCGTTTAATTAACTTGAGCTGACAAAAACACTCTGCAAATAATAGCCAAGCAAAATACACTGTCAAATTGAACAAATATTTCTATGCATATATTTTGTACTTTTGTTCCTCTTTTATTTTTTAAATAATTTAGTAAATACAAATTGCTTGTCAATCATTTTCTTCTAAGTTGTTTTTAAGTTTTTTTGTAGAACTTTTTCGTATATTTTGCGTTGTGTACTGTTTAACGTTCGTGGTCTTTGTTTACTTTGTTCGGCGCTTTTCCTGGCTTTGGTACTGTTTTCACTTTGACTTCCTTCCACTGGTCTGAAAAATATTGTTTTTTTTTAGTGAGACATTTATAATGCAGTTGAGTTAAACTATTGCTTTGACAGGTAGTTTTTTAATTTCAATAGGTATTTGCTACATCTTTATTTACTATTTGTTGGTATTTTCTTTCTACTAACTCTTCTGTTTGTTGGTCTGACATGTTTCTTGTTTGTATATTGATTTCTGCTAGTTTTAATGCTATGTAGTTTTCTTTTTCCTCTTTGTCTGTAATGTACCTTTCTACATTATTTTCTATTGTTTTTTAGTAACGGCAGGTTCTGTTTTTCATTATTTTTATGTTTTTCCATATGTTGTTATTATTCTGATTTTGTATTATTCTTCTTTGTCAGCAGTCTTCTTGGTAAGATTTTATTATTATGTTTACTATATTGTTTAAGTATAATAGTTCTTTTATTTCTTTAATTTTTTTCTTTGTTTGACTTGGACTTCAACTTCTTTGGGTATTTTGCTATTTCTGTGTTCTGTTTTTGGTATGTTTTTTTCTTTTACTTGTTGTAATACTTCTGTAAATTGTGCTACTGTTTGATCTATTGCTTCTTTGTTTGGGAATTCTCCATCTCATTCTCCAGTTTTGGTTTATGTCATTTCTTTATTGAGGCCGGTTTGCTTCTCTCTTGTTCGTGTATTTTTGTATGCCTTATGTTCTATATTTTTTTTATTTTGAAATTTACTGGTACATGATATAAAGATAATTCATGTTTAACTTTAGCTTCTACTATTATGTTTTTTGCTATAGCTATGCCCAACGTACAGTTAGTTTGATTTCTGTTGTTTGGTATTCTAGTAGGCTCGTCGGGTGCTACCACCTAAAAGTTTAAATGATTTAATATGTACCTTAGTCTTGTTTCATTTTGGTTTTCATTGTTGTTATTTCTGAAATTGAGATCCCCCACCGCTATTAGTAGGTAGTAATTTTATCTTAAAAATATGCACTAAATATATTTGTAATTTAGTGAATTTTAAATTACTTTTTAAATAATCCTTAGTATAAAGACACTACAATCTACTAATAATTTCGTGTACAGCTACCTATTTCCCTAAGTAAGTAATAAGATTTGGGATTTAATTATTTTTCGTGAAAGTTTGATTGTGATTAAAAGGAATTTTGACATAACTTTGAGGTCTAGTTCTCTTGTTTGCTTTCGGCGCTAGCGCCAGACTAACCATTTATCTTTTGTCACATCTGATAGCCAGACGTGTAACTTTGCTCGAGCCACACCATGCTTATAAATTTAGCATTAGTGGGTAATGCTTGGATTATCATTTTCCTATGTCGCGCCATATTAGTTCATGTTGGGAGATTCTCTTCGCTGCCGGTATAAGTAAATTGCTAACAAGAATAGCTCCCTGTGCTGCATTGCATTTTTTAATCGAAAAAAGTTTACTAACACGTTTACACCCAATTAAAGTACAAGAATGTAGAATTGCAAAAACGAAAAACAACATACCAGGGACCAGCAAGTGCATTTACAAGCTTGTTTTTTCGCTTCTCTTGAGACCTCATTTGCATTCTTGCCAATTCTACGTCCCACTCTCGGTTTTTTAAATTCTCGAGCTGGAATTTTCCTTGATCTTCTTCAGTCATTTTGTTGAATAATTCTTCCCAGTTCCTCTTTAGTGTGCAGGTAAAATTTTGCACACAACATTTGTTGAAAATCTGCCCCCGGTAGCCTGGCTTATTTTTTCTGCAAGTCTCAGTATCTAAAAAATGCAAAATGTCTTTTAATAAAACATGTATTTTTTTAATAATAATATATATATATATATATATATATATATATATATATATATATATATATATATATATATATATATATATATATATATATATATATATATATATAGTAATAATGAATAGTAGCACAAGGGAAAAACCATTTTAAAACATTTTTTTCACTGAAATCTCATTGAAATCTCAGGGAATTCCACGAACTTGTACATCATAATTCCAAGGTGATTTGCTCATGGTTATAATATTTGTAATGCCATATAATTATATAAAAGTGGCAAAACAAAACAAAAATAATAATAAAACAATATAACTATAAAGTTTTTATGATTTAGGTACATTAATTTTTGAAAAATAATACTAATAGAATTTAATTTTTAAAATTATCCACCTTCTTTATTTTCAAGTATTTCTTAAACTTAGAGTTCTAGAATTAGGTTTTCTGAAATATCTTAGTGTTAAAGCCATCGATATTGAAGTCAGCTAAAGGTTTACTGCCATACAGTAAATGAAGTTCGTTGTAAGATGGGATATGTGTTCTTTTCTTTCCACTAGACTTATTATCCCTTTTGCAGTTTATATATGGCAATATTAGATTTTTAAAACCTAATTTTAATTTGTTTATAGGTTTTCTGAATAGCTTTTTCTTGAAGCTTTTTTTCCAATGTTTTATAAAATCTGCATGCCGATATTTACTGCTGTCCATTAATTTCAAAATTTTCTTTATAGTCTCCACCTTTTGTTTCCTTTTCAGACCAGATTTGTGCTATATTTTAAAACATTACTACAACCTGGTTTATCCATTCTGCTTTATATTAATATATATTTTTATATTATTTGCTATATATTTATTATATATTTAGGTTATGTTAAAGAAATGTCTAGTCATTTGTCATTCTTAAGTTAAAATAGTCCACGAAAAAGTCCGAAACTGTTTATAAAACCTAGTATTTTCTTAAATCTTGCCTAGTTGACGCGTATCAAATTCGTATACCAAATTTTAATCATTGGGTACAGTACGTGACGTCTTCTAGACCTTGGACCAAAATTTTGGTTCATCCGGTGTAAACTAAACTATTTACTTTTTCAAATTTTTTAAATTTTTCCGATTACGCAACTTCATATGCAACTTCTTGTTGTTATAAATTTCCATCGTACTTAACTTCGTTTTCAAGAAAAAATTAAAAACACTTATATTTCTTTTAAAAAGTAAAAAAAATAAAAAATTATTTGCCGTAGAATAAATCAGTAGTCGTGTATTTATATCGGAAATCGTCATTTTCCTTCCTTAATAAGGACAACATTCTTAATTTTTTAATTTTGGTTTTTATTTTAAGCTGTTCATAGATACTATTTAGTATTACTTAAAGTGGCGTATTCTTTTTTTTTTATTTTCTAAAACATAGCGAGATTCGAAGAAGATACGAGAGATCATTAAAAGTGGCGTACTTTTAATTCTTAATAATATTGGCTGGGATGCCCACTGAGACGCCACTGGACCCAATAATCAAAATCTAGGTAGAGCGTTAGAACCGCCTTATTTGATTAAAAACACCAAAGAAAATCAGAATTTGCTAAAGTGAAATTGTTCAATAAGGTTCCATTTAAAATAAGAAAATTGCCAGTAAAAAAATTAAGAAAACAAATTGTTTTGTTATATTTGTTGCTATATAAATGCGCATTTTATATTGTTCAGAAATTTTTAAAATGTTTTAGTAACATTTGTTTTCCAAGAGTAATTTTTAGTGTTCAGAAATTTTTAAAGTTATAACGTATTTGTCTTGTAAGTGTCATTTTTTGATTCGATGAAATGAATAAAGCGCAATTAGCCATAATTTTAAGTGTATTGTTGTTTAAAATTATCTTTGTAATTATCTATACTACCTTCTGACCTTTGCAAATACAAATTTTATATTGGCATTAATAGATGATCTTTTTTTATCCTATTCTTTGGTAAGAAAGTTTATTATTGAATCTCCATTGTGTGTAGGTGCGCCGTCATGTTGATGAAAAGCTCTTGCTTTCTCGTAGTTAAACATTCTCTAAGTAATTGATATTTTTCCAATTTTTTAATCCAGATCTAGCTTGTTAAATTTTATTAACTTGTTAACTTGTTCTTAAGGATTTTGGTTAGCCCATATATATGTGGTGTGATGTTGATAAATATGCCATCGCTGGTCCCTCAGATTTATCCGTCCGAAATAGTTTAGTAAAAAATAATTTTTCTGTATCCAACATATTTAAATACTAATCACAAAACTCTGTTCTTCCTACTGGGTCAGCAGGATGCAAACGTTAAGTTTGTGGGGACACGTAAGACTTAAATTTATTCGTTTTAGGCGCAATGATTTTGCGGGTGTAACAGCAGTATTTTTCAATACTTCTAAGACTGGTGGCCAATCTGCAAGAACATATACTACTAGATAGGTTAATTGTATCTATTTATCTATTTTCTTTGTGGTATTTTTTTGAAGAGTCTTTTTTAAACGCTCCAAAATTTATAAAATTGAATGCATGACTTTCAAAAATCCTTAATTCTGGCTGTTTGCGCACCGAGTACCTTTGAAAATATAAGTTCGATGTCTCATGACTCATGATTGTTTTTTAACGCTCTTTACAACACTCCAGAATATTGTAATTAAAAAATCTAATATATTGTGGGTAACGGGTACAGTTATTGGCACATTAAGAAAAATATATTTTTGTGTATATGATAAAATCATTTGAAAAAATAGATAAATAAAATATTATTTATCAATATACTATTGCGAAAAGTGTCAAATTTTAATTTGTAAGAAAAAACTATTTTACCCAAAATAAAAAACTAGTTTGATGTTTGTGTTATTGGCACCTAAAAACACAAGATAATATAATTAATCATATAATTTATTGACACTCGATAGTTTATTTGGCTTTTAAATCTTAAAACGAAATTAATAGGAAACCTGTTGTTAAGCACATGTAATTTATTTTAAACCTCTTGCAAATAGTTTAAATTTAATAATTATCAGTAGCCTTCTTCTTTGAAGATTTTTTAATACTTTTTCAGAGCCTTTTCAAGCCTTACCTCTTTTATATTTTCTTTTGCTTCTTTTTCTCTTTTTTTGGGTAACTAAGTACTGCATATTTTCCATTGCTCTAAATTTAAAACAAAGGGCAGATTCTCAGATTTTTTTCTTTCTTTCGGGAATTTTGTGCCACCATTTTCTAAGTTCAGCTAGTTCTGGTTGGAGGCTCCCTATCAATATTTTTAACGCATTCTTTCACTAAAATAGATTTTTTTGTTTCAGGACTTTGCCTAATATTAAATAATGAATTTGTTTCTGTTTTGATTTGAACGGTATCTGTAAAAAAATAATTATTTTTCACTACACTCATGGAAATATTATCTAAATTAAATACTTAAATATCCTTATTTCCACCCAAATCACTTATTTCGTTTCTGTCATTTCTAAAAGACTCTTCTGTTACTCTAATATCCTCTAAGACGTCCCCTTGATCTTTGACAATTTTTTTTCCGCTACATCTATTTGTTTTTATTAAATGTTTTTGAACCTCTTTTGTATCTGTATGACTGGTCTGGTTCAGCAGTAATACAGCCTGGTGCAAATACTTTATAAATCCTAAAAGTGCTAAAAGTTTAACTAGGTTTTCAAATGAATTGGTCCTTTTAATACCTAATATCTCTTTTAATTTAAAAAAAAAGAGCTACTTTACTCTTAGGGGACTTCTTTTCTTGAATAATTTTGGATTTACCCAGACACTTGAAATAATTTATTGCGGGGAATTCCAAGGACAAATTCCACGGGCACGAAAACCTTGCCCAACTGTTTGTGAAATAGCGTTGTGTAAAATAAAAGCTAATTTATCCTTGGTTAGTAAAAGGGTCGGATTCTCTCGTTTCTGCTCCATAATAAAACCACCACTTTACCAAAGATTTTTAATGCGTTTAAAAGCTGAGACTTTTGCAGGTTAAAATATTCTTGTGGAATATGGATACAATGCAACTAAAAAAATCTTTAGTTTAATACAAAGTTCGCTTACTTTATATGTAAGATGGGTCAGAGCTGTCAGTATTTCAAGTAAAATACTTGAAAAATGTATTTCAATTACTTTCGAGTATTTGAAATATTTTACTTCAAATACTTTTATTTTTGGTTATTTGTATTTGATACTTCAAATACTTAGCATTAAGTATTTGTATTTGGTACTTGAATTTACCAAAAAATAATTCAATTACAAGGTATTTTATTTGAAATACTAAAGTAATTGAAATCCCCAAAAAGTAATTGAAATACTCAGGAAGTAGTTCAAATACTATATTTATTTCCAAGAAACCCCTAACTTTTCAAGTCTTAACAAGTATAAAATTGAATCGAAGCCGCCCGGACCCCGACGAACGTGTGTGTAAAGTGATCTTTTTAACGAATGCAAAATTTGTCAGATAAGTCAAAAAAGATACATACGAATTCCATACAATTTTTTTCTACTGCTGAAATAATTAACAAAAATATCCTAATATTTAAATTTACTTTACACACTAATGCGTAAAGTAAGCTGTCACATTTTTATGGAAAAAATGTCACTTTCATAATTTCATGTCACAATTTAACATAAATTTACGCACTAGTGCGTAAAGTACAACGTTATGCACAAATGTGTAAAGTATAAGTTTACGCACAAGTGCGTAAAGTACAACTTTACGTACGGCGCAGAGTGCCTAAAGTTAGTACTTTACGCAAATCAGTAGAAAATAGTTATTTATGTACAAGTGTGTAAAGTGACTCTTTTTGACGAATGTGAAGTTTGTCACACGAGTTGCATACAAAAATTTTTCTACTGCCGAAAAAATTTCTCAAAATATAGTAAAGTTCACATTTACTTTACGCACTAGTGCGTATGGTAGTGGAATATCAAGCTTTAAGTGGTCAGGTGCGAGATATTTTGTAATCATTTATCGATTAGCTCTCGCGCAATGAAGTTCGTCGTGGTTGACGTTCAAGGCTGTTTTACACCCGAATTTTATACAAAAGAATTAGCTATTTATGATGGCAATCAAATGTTTGGTTATGTTTTTAAACCGCTTATACCGTGGCATGAACTGACCGAAGATCAAAAGAAGCAAGTAAAATATCTGTATGGCAACCATCATGGTATACCCTACAACTATGGCGAATGGAAATATGACGAGCTGTATTCTATCATTTACAAGAATCTACGAGACGTTGACGTCATCTATGTCAAGGGCCATTTAAAGAAGGATTTTTTAATTAAGACATTTAGAGAAATGAAATTTGATTTACCTACTATTGTAAATTTAGAATTTGTAGCAAATGTTCCAAAATTAACAAAAAATGTTACTTCTTGTTCTTATCATAGTTTAGATATTTGTGCATGTAGTGTTAAGAATGCTTATATATTGTATGATTATATATTTAATCTTTTACCCCCAATAAATGAATAAAATCGATAATTTTGTGTTTTATTTCTTTAGTTTAGCTTCAGACAATGAGCAAGACGGTTGTCATCGCAATTGACACACATTTAAAAAATCTTAAAAAGTTAAAAAAGATATTAAAGTTTACCAAGACAAAAAGTGTATGTTAAAATTATTTGCACGATTGACTTTGAAAAATGGCTGCCAAAAATATTAGCCTAAATTATTTTGTTGGTGATGTTATAAGAATTTCGTTTAGTAATAATGGAGTTGTACTTACCCATCACAAAGGGTCTGTATTTCCCTTTTCCCACCAGGAATTTAACGACTTTTTGGAACTGCTGGACCTTGTAAACGCTGATTGGATGGATAAAGATTTTCGAATTGGTGTTCACAGTATTAACTATTGGCATGAGGAAGAAAGTCAGGAAATGAGGATTTCGAATTTGGATAGTGGAGAATCGATATATTTAGATAGGCCTGAATTGTTTCTTTTTGTAAACCATAGAAATAATTTGTATGAGATAAACAATATATTTTTTGTAGTCTAATATTTGTTTTATTTTTAGAAATAATACAACAGATGTAGGAAATATATCAATATTTATTAAAGAAAAAAAAGACTTATTAAAATGGTGTATAAAATGATTCTTAACCTAACAATAAATTAATAATAAATATCTAACCTAAAACTTAATAGTCTAACAATTAATATATAAAAAAATGAGGTATAAAAATATTTCTAATTCTAATAATAAATACAAAAATAAATACCTAACCTTAAACCCAATAAAGGCTTTGCTACCGAAAGATATTAAAATAAAGATAGCTGCCGCTTATGAACTCTCCGTTGGTTCCTCGTATAATGCCAAATTTCGATGACCCCAAGCAAGCGTGTACTCGGAATCAGGTATAATGTAGCGCTTATCGTCCGCGTAA
>JACEGR010009839.1:0-23284 GCA_014170235.1 Listronotus bonariensis
GTAGAAATGCCACCTTCTTTATGTTTAGGTATTTTCCTTTTACTCTACAAAATATATTAGGAAGAAGGAATATATTAATTTTTCATATGAATTTTGTCCTGTATCTTTTTCTTTTTAAGCTATTGACACTTTCTCACTTTATTTGGCAACATCTGCAAGACATTTACAATTCTATTGCAAACTCTGCAGTGACAGCCATGGCGGGATTGTTTGTACTCATTATCTATTTTTAATTTTTTTAAACAATTTTCTGGACATTTTTGTAAACAGAAAGTGCGGTGTGTACTGTGAAATACTGTTTTTTGGGCGTTTAATGTAGGATTTACAGTTTCGTCCCCACCCCGCACCCCTGTTCACTCCACCGTCCCGTAAATATGTTTTTATTAATAATAAATAATAGAAATGAATTTTGGAAAACGCGCACACAGATTTGTGTCATAATCGACCTATAGAAACGCCCTGAAAAAGAATTTTTCGAAAATTTCTTATAATAGCGAAAACCGCTATATCGAACTATTACCGTTTTCGTTTTCCCGAATGTATGGGTGAATGTTTTTATTTTCTCGAATTAGTATAAAAGCGTCTTAAAATGACAAAATATTTAGCAATTGATTTTTAATAGGCAAAGGAAGATATTTGACGTGCTTTTGGAAATAAATGTTATGTAAGGGGCTACAGTTATTAACAATAGCCATATTGAAATTCAGTTTACACTGAACACTGGTGTTAGAACTAATGGATACAATGCCCCATTGTAGTATAGACATTTTCCATAATTTGTGTTAAATTTTCAGCCAGGCATTAATTTGTTTTAACAGTTGGGAAAAGTGATTGGACATAAACTGAAATTTAAACGGTTTATTGCCCCGTTATTTTAGCTTTTACCATTAGTGCGATTTATAACGCAGTTTTTGGAGCAGAGAAATGAACATTGCGGTAAACAGTTTAATCTTCTTTTTTCCTCCTTTTCTTTTAAAATATCGTGGGGTTTTAAGACGACTGGGTAGTTAAAGTATATTCATGTTTTCAACACATTTTGGGATCATAATATTACGGTTTAAATAATGAAAAATGGGTCATATTACTTTCAGTGGCAGATTAAGACATGTTGCCGCCCTACGACTGATTTAATTTGGCTCCCTTTTCGATGATTTTCTTAATTTTTGTCCAGTATAATTATATAAATATTGCTTTATAACCTGCTTTATCTGGGAAATCATAGCATTTAGGTATAGAAACATGATATTGTGAACACCTAATATAAAACAGTATACATTTTGGGAATTTTAAAAATATACATTTTTGGGAATTTTAAAATAAGTATACATTTTAACTAGGTTACTTAACATTGGGAATTTTGCTAAATAAAGTTATACGTGAGGTGTCAAGGTTTTAAAGTATAAATTAAACAATTTTCTAGGTTACTCTTATAATAATAAAATAAAAACATTAAACAAACTGGGTCGCGTAGAAATGCAAAACAAACACTGGAAAATTTAATATTTAAAGAGAGAAAAGAAGTTAGAAAAATATTAGATAAGAAGTAGTAAGTGAAGTCAAGTATAAAGTTAAAGTTGTAGTTAAACCCCGTACGGGCTACTTCTAGTGGGGGTATGCCCGTACTAAATTAAGATAGTTAATAAAATGGAAAGTTAGTTTTGGTAGTCCACCGGTCCCATGGTGCCAAGAAGATAGTTCAGCATATGTTACATTTGCCCAGTGACGTAAAATGGCAATATGTATTCAAAATATACGTCACAATATATTATTTAAAAGGCTTTTGATGATCCTTTAGATTTTTGGATAATAAACAGGGCGTTCCATTAAAAAAAAAAATACTTTTTATAATTTTCATGTCAGGAGGTAAAATCACGAATTTTAAGCGACTGCGACTCTTTAAAACTCAAAACAAGTTTCCACGAATGCATATAGGGGTAATAAAAGGTATCTAATTAGAGATATGTTGTAAACAAAAAATGTGGAAAATAATTATTTAACTTTAAAGATCTTTAAAAACGTTGGATCACAAGGAACTACCTATGCTGCTATATGTTTTAATAAAAAATAATAAAATAAATAAATAATATTATAAATAAGTAAAAACCGCCGGTAATAACAAATTAATATTAATTTTTGGCAGGTTTTATACATCAGTGGTGGCTATTCAGGTGTAGTAAGTGAAGTGCCACTTCACGAAAAATAAATAATAAAACATAAAAAAAAACATATTACTATTATTCAATTCATTTATCTCATTTCTATTCCTTATTTGTAAAATTGGCCATGAAAAATCTAGCATATAAATTAACCGCTGGCCCGAGTCGCTTTCCTCCTTTTTCGGCAACGCGACAAGTGTATTGCAAATATAAAACGGACCGAAGTATATACCTCATGCGGGGTTTTGCTTACGCTTTGACGCTCCGTTGCCATGGCAACGCTATACTGGCCGGTGGCCAGAAACGCGGGTAGAAGTATCAGGTGTATTGATTGGTAAATCGCTAGCCTTAAAAGATAGTATAGGTTTTGGTTGTTTCGTTGGTTTTCACGTATTATTTCGATTGTTTCCGTTTGAGTATTATTAGCGACAGTGATTTTTCACAGGGAGAAATTAAAGGAAAGTACAGAGCACTTCTCTATGAAATATTAGATCATATTTTGATGGAAATGGAAGTAAGATTCGAAGATTGTTACAAACTACAATTTCTTTGTCTTGCTGATACTGCAAAGTTTGGCCAGTGGGAAAAGTTTGGTTATAACCAAACTTTTCCCACTGATTCTTTCAAAATGTATTGGAGATATATGCCGAATCATTTCCAAAAAATAGCGGCTCAAAAATAAACTTGAGCTAATATTTGCTGATGAAAGTTACAGAAATATTTCATTGCAGCAGTTAGTGAAACAAGTTGGCGCAAATAAAGACATTTTTACCGAGGCGTATAAATTTTTTCGCCAATTTTAACGATATCGTCGACAAGCGAGTCAGTGGACCGGGGTTTTTCTTGTCTTAAGCGTTTAAAAACTTTCTTAAGAAACACTATATCCCAAAAGAGACTTTTATCTTTGGCCAATATTTCAATTCAAATGGAGCTTCTACAGGAACTGATAAAAACTTAATTATTTTATGAAGATATAATTGATACATTTTTTGCATGAATAGATAGAAGCAAGCATTGATTTGGTGTGTAAAATTTAGGTAAGTTAAGATATTAGGACTTTTTACTTAGACTTTTGATAGTTGAGTTTTGAGACCCGCGAGCCGCCACTGTTATACATGTAGATATAAAAAACTCCGGATCGCTATATTCCTTTTAAAATTAAGCAAAACCGCCGGCGGTCGTTTCGCCAGTAGGGTAGGGCGGGGCTAGTTGAGTAATTTTTCATTTGATCGGTTATAGCTCCTGAAAAATAAGTCTTTAATGGCTTATAATGCATACTGATGGATTAGCAATTTATCCCTTATTAATAGTGTCCATAGTAATTTCTTTCTAATAAGTCGAATTTAGAAGCTACATCTATTTTTAACACGCTTTTATTAACTTGGGTTGTAACTATCTATCCATCTGGCTGCCTATGTAACGGAATCTTTGAGCCTAATTTTAACCAACTTCCAGCTATTCGATTTCTTTTGAAACTTTGCACACGTATTAAGGAAACATGACAATGCAATAATCAACAGTATCCCGTTATCTTTTTTGGATCGCCAGGAAAAAAAAATCCATTATATTATAAAAACAACACCTAGGATGCCATCTGTTGGCAACATTTCAAACTTTGCTATTAAATGAAGAAGAAATTTTTTAGTTTTTACACAATTTGGTTAGTTGCACCATTGGTGTTCAATTTTTATGAACAATAAAAATTAATAAGTTCTTTTACACAATTGGGTTAGTTGCACCATTGGTGTTCAATTTTTATGAACAATAACAGTTAATAAATGCCGTTAACACGCTTTTTTATTAACTTGGGTTGTAACTATCTGGCTATGTAACGGAATCTTTGAGCCTAATTTTAACCAACTTCCAGCTATTCGATTTCTTTGAAACTTTGCACACGTATTAAGGAAACATGACAATGCAATAATCTGCAAACAGTATCCCGTTATCTTTTTTGGATCGCCAGGAAAAAAAATTCCATTATATTATAAAAACAACACCTAGGATGCCATCTGTTGGCAACATTTCAAACTTTGCTATTAAATGAAGAAGAAATTTTTTAGTTTTTACACAATTTGGTTAGTTGCACCATTGGTGTTCAATTTTTATGAACAATAAAAATATAGGGTTAGTTGCACCATTGGTGTTCAATTTTTATGAACAATAACAGTTAATAAATGCCGTTAACACGCTTTTTTATTAACTTGGGTTGTAACTATCTGGCTATGTAACGGAATCTTTGAGCCTAATTTTAACCAACTTCCAGCTATTCGATTTCTTTGAAACTTTGCACACGTATTAAGGAAACATGACAATGCAATAATCTGCAAACAGTATCCCGTTATCTTTTTTGGATCGCCAGGAAAAAAATTCCATTATATTATAAAAACAACACCTAGGATGCCATCTGTTGGCAACATTTCAAACTTTGCTATTAAATGAAGAAGAAATTTTTAGTTTTTACACAATTTGGTTAGTTGCACCATTGGTGTTCAATTTTTATGAACAATAAAAATATAGGGTTAGTTGCACCATTGGTGTTCAATTTTTATGAACAATAACAGTTAATAAATGCCGTTAACACGCTTTTTTATTAACTTGGGTTGTAACTATCTGGCTATGTAACGGAATCTTTGAGCCTAATTTTAACCAACTTCCAGCTATTCGATTTCTTTGAAACTTTGCACACGTATTAAGGAAACATGACAATGCAATAATCTGCAAACAGTATCCCGTTATCTTTTTTGGATCGCCAGGAAAAAAATTCCATTATATTATAAAAACAACACCTAGGATGCCATCTGTTGGCAACATTTCAAACTTTGCTATTAAATGAAGAAGAAATTTTTTAGTTTTTACACAATTTGGTTAGTTGCACCATTGGTGTTCAATTTTTATGAACAATAAAAATATAGGGTTAGTTGCACCATTGGTGTTCAATTTTTATGAACAATAACAGTTAATAAATGCCGTTAACACGCTTTTTATTAACTTGGGTTGTAACTATCTGGCTATGTAACGGAATCTTTGAGCCTAATTTTAACCAACTTCCAGCTATTCGATTTCTTTGAAACTTTGCACACGTATTAAGGAAACATGACAATGCAATAATCTGCAAACAGTATCCCGTTATCTTTTTTGGATCGCCAGGAAAAAAATTCCATTATATTATAAAAACAACACCTAGGATGCCATCTGTTGGCAACATTTCAAACTTTGCTATTAAATGAAGAAGAAATTTTTAGTTTTTACACAATTTGGTTAGTTGCACCATTGGTGTTCAATTTTTATGAACAATAAAAATATAGGGTTAGTTGCACCATTGGTGTTCAATTTTTATGAACAATAACAGTTAATAAATGCCGTTAACACGCTTTTTATTAGCTTGGGTTGTAACTATCTGGCTATGTAACGGAATCTTTGAGCCTAATTTTAACCAACTTCCAGCTATTCGATTTCTTTGAAACTTTGCACACGTATTAAGGAAACATGACAATGCAATAATCTGCAAACAGTATCCCGTTATCTTTTTTGGATCGCTCAGGAAAAAAATTCCATTATATTATAAAAACAACACCTAGGTTGCCATCTGTTGGCAACATTTCAAACTTTGCTATTAAATGAAGAAGAAATTTTTTAGTGGGTTGCAATATATTGGCAACGGTCCAAACATTGCCTGGATTGCCATCTGTTGGCAAAATTTCAAACTTTGCTATTTAATGAAGAAGAAATTTTTAGTGAGTTGCAATCTGTTGGAAAAATTTTAAAATTTGCCACTCTTGTTCATTAAAAATTTTTTTCGCCATTTTGTCAAGAGTAGCAGAAACTAAAAATAAAAAATAATTAATAGTTTAAAAAACTAAAAAACACGCTTTTATATGCAACCGAACTAAAAATTAGAAAATAATTTTTCATTAAAAAAATATTGTCATTTCATAGTAAAAAGCGTGGGGTGATAAATATATTAAATGTTATAATTATTATATTTGCAAATATCTATGATGGAAAAGTTATGAAAAAAATAGTAAAATGCACCCCACGCTTTTACTATGAAATGACAATATTTTTTAATGAAAAATTATTTTCTAATTTTTAGTTCGGTTGCATATAAAAGCGTGTTTTTTAGTTTTTTAAACTATTAATTATAATGTGAATAGTCAAGTATGCCCAACGTACCCCATAGGTGAGGTAAGTTGAGCATGCGTATGGGGCTAGTGGAGCACTTAAAAAGTATAGTCAAATTATGGCTTGAATATTGATACGTTTACAATAAAAATACATTTTGACAATTTTCCTTTTATATTTATAATTTTACAGTGAGAAAACAACAAATCTCATTAATAAAACAGCAACGTAGGTACGTTGCTGTTTTATTAATGAAGAAGCTAGGTAGCTTAGGTTAACTATTGAATTTAATACCTAACAATTCATCTTCGATTTTTAAACTTTTTAAGCAGTTTTATTTTGCTTCTCTTATAATGCCTTATGCATCTGTTAAAATTGCAGCTTTTCTCTATCTTCTGTTTAATTTGGCTAATTTTCTTGGACCAGCCTTTGGGTATGGTCGAACTATTTTCAGAGAAAATTTATAAGTTAGATAGGTCAGCTCGTTTTCTTTGTTGCTTGTACAAAGTTCGGGTTGCAGCCTTTTTTAAATCTTGAGCAGAGTCTAGTAGTCTTACTGTTATAAGTCCGTATCTTAAAAAATAAAAAAAAACATTTTATACTTAAAACCGTGGGGTTAGTTGGGCAACTGTAACTCAACTAACCCCAACCTGAAATTTTAAAGAAAAAGTAAATTTAGTAGAAAACCGGTTAGAATTATATCCAAAATCTGTATACATATTAAAACTGCAATAAATTTACTTAAGATTAACACTTACCTGATTGACGACGGAATACATTTAACTATTACAGATAAATTTTTTCAGCTTGCAATTATTTTACTTTTAATCACAAAATAAACAATGCGCACGGATACTTTTCTCGATCGCCGCGTCACCACTAGTGGTCGCACAATGAGTTCCCATCGCGCAACCTCTTCTTTATGCTATTTATTTAATGCTTTCACATGTGGTCGATAGTTTTTGAGATATTTTAATTGCCTAACTTACCTCTTTGCTCAACTAGCCCCGCCCTACCCTACCTCTTTTTGCTTTTAAAGTTTCAAAATATAAACTTTAATTTCAAAACCCCCAAAAATAAAATCCAATATTCTATAACTCTAAATCAAAATTGAAAGTTAAAGATTTAACCCGCATCCAATTCGTCGAATAATTTATAAAATGGGAGAGTCAAAAATAAAATATTTATGACGATTGAAATACCCTTGTTCTGGAACGGCACACACGGAATTAATGCCATTTATCCGTTCGTCAGTCTCGGCAATTTGGGAAAATAATGCTGTGCTGATTTTTGACGAAAAGGATATGTGATATGTGAAAATGTTTTTTTTTTCGAGCTACGAGCAAAACATTTCTAACAAGGTTTATTTGCAGTATAATCCATCAAGCTTTACATGGTATTATTGGACGTATTAGAATAAGTATATATATTTTTTAGTTTTGCTTTCAAGAAGGTTTTATTTCCCCCTCCCCCACACAGGTAAAATCTTAAGTTTTTTCTGTGTTTTTCTAGTGAATTTGAATACATTTTATCGTCGAATTATAAATATTGCAAAATTTCTATTCTACTAAACTACACCAAACTTTAGATAAAATAAACAAAGATAATTAGAATAATCTTTTATTTTTTAAACAAGAATATACCGGGTGATGCATCGCCGGGCGGGAAATAGGAAATCCCATGTAATTTTTATTGGGGTCAATTATTGGCTTTCCTAATTATTTTACAGAAAAATTTCATGGAAGTTTATTGAAGAGCATGCAAATCTACGTCCATGGTAAAAACTTTAGATTTTTCGGTTAACCCGTTTGCTAGTTAGATGCTAATATATTTTTAAAAATTGTTTCATTATTATCGCCTCATATTTATGAACAATAAAAATACCAGTTAGCGTGACATAATGTTGTCATTTTGAAATTTAGTGCTTTATTATTATCAAAAAATCGTACAGTAAAAGATTAAAGTTGTATTTATACAAACGAATTAAGTTAAGTTAAACTAAACTAGAATAACAAATTTCAAAAACTTATGACATTTATAATATTTACATGCTTCAATAAATTATTAATATTATTACAATAATTATTATGTTGAAAATAAACTTAAAATTTAAGAAAATTTTTAAATATTCCTCCATAGACTGCTAGACAATAACCCAGACGTTCATAAAATTGTCTTCTTACATTGGCTAACTGGTAAATTAAAATTTTATTGCATTCTGCAGAAATAGCATTTTTTAACTCATCTTGATTAGAGTAATTTTTATCCTTGTATATCATTCTTTTAAATGGCCCCAGAGAAAGAAGTCATTTGGCGAAATATCAGGAGACCTGACTGGCCAATATAGGGTGTGATGTAGGCCAATAACATTTCCATTAAAAGAATTGTGTAAATATTCCCGTACAGCCAGGGTATTATGTGCCGGGCAGCCATCCATTTGGTACCAAATTTCCTGATTTTCCCTGGATACATCTTTTAAAGCGGGTAAAATTAGTTCTTCGAGCAGTTCCAAATAAAATTCTGCATTCAAATTTTGATTAAGTAAAAATGGTCCAATAATATGTTGTCCGAAAATCCCCGCCCTAATATTTACTTTCTGTGGATATTGCGTCCTCGTTTCAACAAATCTGTGTTGGTTTTCTTTGCTCCAGTATCGGTAATTTTGATTATTGGGTTCATTGTTTAACGTAAATGTGCACTCATCAGTAAAACAAATATTTCTTAAAAATCCCTGTCCATGTTTGCCCTTCTCATCATGTCAAAACAAAATTCCTGCCGTCGTATTTCATCCCCATCCCTTAGCTCTTGATGTCTTTCATATTTGTATGAAATGTATTTATGCCTTTTCAAAATCCGGAGCACTGTTGATTGATCTTTTCCTATGATATCCTGAAGTTTCCTTGTACTCTCCATCCCTTCATTTTCTTCCACGTGCAATAAAATTTCCAAGTCTCTATCATCTCTTACATTTTCTTCTCGTTGGTCTTACCACTGGTTTGTTTTCGTTTCTATCAAAATTTATGCATATAAAAACCGGCTGAAAATTAAACATTTACAACTTTTGCATCGATCCTTATCGTAAAACACAAATATTCAGCATCGATTTATTTTATTCGGTTTTCATCCCCCGTTGTTTTGGAAATGGCAATTTGTTTATTTCCGTTATGGGAGGGTTGAATATGTATCTGGTTCGGGAATTACAAATCAAATATTTGTTATAAATGCTTTCCAATTTATATGATATACTCACGTTTTTGTGTGTACCCAACAAATATAATCAGTTAGGGGAAAGTATTGGTGGCGGAAACAATTATTATACAGTGTGTCAGAATTTCGTTCCAGTTGCAGGGTGCAAGTATTTTTCTCCTTCCAATTTATACACTTTGTATGTGTCCCAAATTCGACCCTCTCTGGAATATTGTTCTCATGTCTGAGGAATGGCATCCCCTACAACCCTCAGCATTCTTGATGCCATTCAAAGAAGGGTTGTTCCTCTTATTAATGAGCCTTTACTTACTCAAAGACTTCCTTCTCTTGCTCATCGTCGAGCTGTGGAAGATCTATCGCTCTTCTATAGATACTTTTACGGCTTCCGTTCCGACGAATTGTACAGTATAGTCCCTCCTCTTGCAGTTCCCAACAGAAAAACTCGTGGTGCCGCGCGTATGTATCCCCATACGGTTCAATTGGACAGGCCCCGAACTTCCCATTTCGTTCGTTCTTTTATCCCTAGAGTTTCTAGACTGTGGAACCTGCTGCCAGCGGAGGTCTTTCCTTCCCCCAAATCTTCAGGTATTTAAGTCCCGTATTAACAAACTTCCTCTTACCCTGCTTAAGACACCCACGGTACGTTAGTATTTA
Source organism: Listronotus bonariensis (assembly GCA_014170235.1). Taxonomy (NCBI): domain Eukaryota; kingdom Metazoa; phylum Arthropoda; class Insecta; order Coleoptera; family Curculionidae; genus Listronotus; species Listronotus bonariensis. The sequence goes on from JACEGR010009839.1 coordinate 10,140, forward strand.
ATTTAGGCTTTCAGCCTTCGTGGATTGTCCAAAGATAAAAAAATCTTGGTTATTATTTGAGATGCAGTTTTTTTTTAACTTTTTCAGACGGCAAGAGATAAGGAAATGGGCGGCGAAAATAAAATACCCTACGGGCGGCAAGGCTGGGGGCGGCGAAAATAAAATAGCCTACGGGCGGCAAGGCTTTAAGTGCGCCTCTGGGTAAAATTCATTATTTCCAGTTTCAGACCCCCTCGTATTTTAGTTGTCTTGTAACTTACAACAAAAGTAAAAACTAAAATTCGTAAATATTTTTACGTAGAATCCAGTGGCGTAGTTAGATAGATAGAGATATGTGTTAAAAAAGTAACTTTTTTAACACTTCAGATTAGTATTTTGTTTTTATGCCTACTACAATAAACTTAAATATCAATTTATGTAATGTAACAGTAAACGCGACATCAACTAAACCAAACGGTCAAGTTACCTTTGATTTCGTCATTATTTCTTTTAGTTCATGTGTCACTAGTTTTAAAATTTGACAGTTTGCAAATAAATTTAATAGAAATTATTTAAAATTAGTAGTTATAATGAACTTGGATGATTAGGAAACTGAAAAAAAATTCATATTGTTTGAGTATTATTTCTACAAAAGTAAGTACATACTATAAATAAATAAATGCATAGTTATGAAGGAGATAATTGTCTCTTAAAAAATAAGAAGGCTATGATTTTTTTGTTGCAATATAATGGCTGTGCTGCAAAAATTAAACTTAAAAAGTTTAAATAAACAAAACATGTATAAAATGGTATGTTGAGAATTTTTTTACGGTAGTGGAAAAAATATAGTATGTAACACATGCATAAAGTGTCTTTTTTACTCATGGGACTGCCGCACTCGCCTAACGGCTCGTGCTGTCAAACTTCCCATTTGTACAGTTGTTACATAAATTACCATTTTATCTTTGGACTATCCACGAAGACTAAAAGCCTAAATACTAAAGTACCGTGGGTGTCTTAAGAGAGATAAAAGATTAGAGTAAAAAGCACAGGGACGTGTAATTTGATTGGTTTTAAGTATTAGAGGCGGTGCAAAACTCTCACATCGGGGAAAGGTGTAAAAGTATAACTACACACAAATTTTATCTTCTTCCTTCAAAATGGGGCGTGGGGTGTTCCTCTGCACATCCGCCAAAATCCAATTGGTTATGTCCTAAACCACTAATTCTATTGGTTGAGCCATTGGGAGGAGCCAAGTGGGCGGAACCGTGCGAGCCATCCAATTGGTTAGGGATCCGCCAAGTGGGCGGGGCGCGGAGTCGAAGGGGGAGGAGCCAGGGTGGAGGAGTGAGGGTCGGCCAAAGTATCGCACTGACTATTTGTATTTCCCTTTAGAATAACAATATTAATATGATAAAAAAATGTTAAGAAAAGATGGGGCTTCAAAATCCAATAGATTGGTAAAAAGTTGTGACGTTTAATTATTGTGTATGAAAACTGGTGTCAAAATGCATCAGCTCGTTCCTGTATAATATCGAATCCTATAAAACTTTTTGCAATCCCCATATTACATAATAATCGTGATGAAAGAAGCTACCACTAGACAAAAAGATAACTAAAATCGGTTAAAAACCAAAAACTTATTTACGAAATTTTCTTTGTCCGGTTTTTTGTCCCAAACTGTATGTAAAAACTGAAGACACATTATTTTTTTCCTTGCTCTTTATATACCTCTAACATAAAATTCAAAAACCAGTTTTACTTGACTATTTGAATTCAGACTATGTAGTATCCCAAGCAGCAAGCTGACGTCATTATAACGTCATTTTAAAGTCATTTTTGGTCATAGGACGTCATCAGACCAAAAACTATGACGTCATTTTAATGATGTGTTTTGGACGTCGTTCTTGTGACGTGTTCTCGACGTCATTTTTTCGTCATACTAGCTCATAAAAATCTAATGACGTCATGTTTAGAAAACCCGCCAGAAAAATTCTGTGACATTATATCATTCGTGTCAAAATCCAACCGAAAAATCATATCATATGAAAAATAAAACTAATAGCTTTACAAAATTGAAATAGGACTAAACTCGACCAATAGATGGCGTAATGGACAATAAACTACTACGTTTATTCAACATCTTCGCTTTTTATCGCCTACACCGTACCGATGAGACCATAATTGTTCGAGATCGGTTTGCAGTTGGTAATCTCAATTAGCTTTGAAAGAAATATTTTCGGCTAGTGTAAAAATCTGCATCTCCAGGTTGAACAGTGTCCCAAGAGATGCGACCTTGCAGTGCAAGGAAATTGCTAGCAGTAAACAAAGTCGGTCTATATAAGATCACGACATTCGGCCATATTGCTTTGACGTGTTATGACGTCTCATCACCCATTTTTCAGCCATGTTGTTCAGTGCCGAAGATATACAGTTTATTGTATTAGTAGAACAACCGTTTTCACAACAGTTTTTAATTGTTATTAAGTTGTAAATTCTTTTACTTTAAATAAAAAACATTTGGAATTACATATTTTACAAATATCACTTCGAAAACAATGCAAAATGAAATGCGCAAATTCTAAACGCCACTGGATTGATGTTTAGCTTTGATTTTCACCCAGTCTTGCCAACTTTTCTTCGAAAAGTGCCCTTCCTTGCGTCACCCGACCTCAAACCGCCTAAAAGTTGAGGATATATCGCAACCTTATAAATATAAACTAACCTTGAGCAGTAAGCAGTTTCCTTCCTATTTCCATTTTCAAATAAAATATCGTATCAATTTAGCTTTTAAAACAAAAGTATATGCGTCAATTTTTCGTCATCTTAAAGACGTCATTAACGGGACGTCTTTTGTCTGTGACTTGGGGAGGTCAATTTAACGCCATTTTGTCGTTATCTTATGACGTCTTTGCTGACCCAAAAGAGACGTCAATAAGACGTCAGCTTGCTGCTTGGGATTTTGCAATTTTCATATTAAATAATAATCTTGATGAAAGAAGCTACCACTAGACGAAAAAACGAAAAAATTATTTTGAAAATTTCCTTTGTTCGTTTTTTTTTGTCCAAGAGTGTATGTAAAAACTGAACACTCATTAGAGACATTTTGCACCTCTTATTTTGCAATTCCGTTGTGGTTAACGTTATTCTGAGTCTGCGCAGTAACGCAAACATGATCCGTTATCGTTATTAACCATACCGGACTCCTTTAATTACGGATGAATACCGAAGAGCTTATCGTTATCGTTATCCTTATTGTTAAACTGCGTGGTTGTCGGATTGTAGAATTTTTAATATCAATTATTTAAGAAGGTTGACATTTTAAGGCCGTATTAATTAAAATATCATTGATACATAGGCTCTAATTAGCGAAAAATCCATAGCAATAAGAAAAATAAAATAGAAAGTAAAGAAATTAAAACGGACTTGCATTTTTAGGGATATTTTAAATCAGTAATCTATTTACATGTTACAATCTGGCACACTTGCTTTTTATTCTACTACCAAACCTAACCTTACTTTTTGTGTTTTGCTTATACTGTATTGTTACATCTACTTTGAAAAACAAAATCAAGAGAATTATTTGCATATATTTAAATATCAATATTTAACTTATGGAGAATAAAGGTAAGTACTAATTTTTCGTAAAATTTAAAATCGGTGAACTACAGGTAAAAATAAGGTTATGTGCCGAAAGCGCAGACGCAAGATAAATTTCTTAAAAGAGGCTGCAAAATCTCTGTTTAAAACTGCTGCTGTAATCGCTATGTTTAATAACGATAACCATAAGGAGGCCAAAAAACGTCTGTTATATTAAGAGGTGCAAAATGTCTCTATTATTCTTTTCCTTGTTCTTTATATACCGCTAACATAAAATTCAAAAACCAGTTTTACTTGACTATTCGAATGCAGACTATGTAGTATTGTGATGGCGATGTTTAACTAAGTTTTATTTAACCCCAGGGCATAATAATGGACAACCAAGCTCATCAAAAGCGGTTGCACACCTAAACTTGGAACTATTAAGACGAAGAATTGCAAGAAGCAACGCAAAGTTTGACAAATGCCCTCGGCGGTCCCATAGACCGCTTAGTTTAGGGATTAATAAATAATCTAGAATAGTCGGTTTGGTTTCTGTAAAAGAGATCTTTAACCAGTAGCGGCCATTCATGTGTAGTAAGTGAAGTGCCACTTCACCAAAAATAAATAATAAAACATAAAAAAACATATTACTATTATTCAATTCATTTTTCTCATTTCTATTCCTTATTTGTAAAGTTCGCCATGAAAAATCTGGCATATAAATTAACCGCTGGCGCAAGTTGCTTTCCTTCTCTTTCGGCAACGCGACAAGTGTATTGCAAATATAAAACGGACCGAAGTATACACCTCATGCGGGGTTTTGTTTACGCTTTGACGCTTCGTTGCCATGGCAACGCTATACTTGCCGGTGACCAGAATCGCGGGTGGGAGTATCATGTGTATTGCTTGGTAAATCGCTAGCCTTAAAAAGATTGTATAGGTTTTGGTCGTATCGTTGGTTTTCACGTATTATTTCGATTGTTTTCATTTGAGTATTATTAGCGACAGTGATTTTTCACAGGGAGAAATTAAAGGACAGTACAGAGCACTTCTCTATGAAATATTAAATCATATTTTGATGGAAATGGAAGTAAGATTCGAAGATTGTTACAAACTACAATTTCTTTGTCTTGCTGATACTGCAAAGTTTGGCCAGTATAACCAAACTTTTCCACTGATTCTTTTCAAAATTTATTGAAGATATATGCCGAATCATTTCCAAAAAATCAGCGACTTAAAAATAAACTTGACCTAATATTTGCTGATGAAAGTTATAGAAATATTTCATTGCAGCAGTTAGTGAAACAAGTTGGCGCAAATAAAGACATTTTTACCGAGGCATATAAACTTCTTTCGCTAATTTTAACGATATCGTCGACAAGCGTGTCAGTGGAACGGAGTTTTTCTTGTTTTAAGCGTTTAAAAACTTCTTTAAGCAACACTATATCCCAAGATAGACTTTCATCTTTGGCCAATATTTCAATTCAAAAGGAGCTTCTACAGGAACTGATAAAAACTTAACCATTTTATGAAGATATAATTGATAAATTTTCTGCATTAAAAGATAGAAGGATTGATTTGGTGTATAAAATTTAGGTAAGTTTAGATATTAAGACTTTTGACTTAGACTTTTAATAGTTATTTTCAATTTTGCGAAAATGATGAATGCGCTTTTTTCCCTTCCTGCTCTACACCTGTTTTTAGACCCGCAAGCCGCCACTGTTTTAAAATATAAAAAAATACAGGATGTCCTAACTTTATTTATACACGAAATAATTCGCCCATGTACAGGGTGACCGAATTTCGTTGCAATTGCAGGGTATCTTGGTTATTATTAGAGATGTTGACTTACGGTTTTCGTGAACTGTTGCTACTTTTTGACGAAACGAAAGATGACAGTAGAAGTTTTTTCATAGCCATCTTAGTTTTTGACATAGAGGGCGAAATTCATTTTGTTCCCTTTTTGAACCCGTCTTATATCTCCGTTGTCTATAAACCTACAAAAAACGTTAAAACGGATACTGGTATATATTTTAACGTAGAATTCAGTGGAGTAGTTAGATTTTTTTATAAAATTTACATTTTTTAACACGCTTTTATTAACTTGGGTTGTAACTATCCATCTATCTATCTATCTATCTATGTAACGGAATCTTTGAGCCTAATTTTAACCAACTTCCAGCTATTCGATTTCTTTGAAACTTTGCACACGTGTCAAGGACCGATGAAGATGCAATAATTTAAAAACAGTATCCCGTTATCTTTTTTGAATCGCCAGGAAAAAAATTCCATTATATTATAAAAACAACACCTAGGATGCCATCTGTTGGCAACATTTCAAACTTTGCTATTAAATGAAGAAGAAATTTTTTAGTTTTTACACAATATGGTTAGTTGCACCATGAGTGTTCAATTTTTATGAACAATAAAAATATAGAGTTAGTTGCACCATTAGTTCAAGGATTCCATAATAAAATTACATTATGTGTAATGTATACATAATACATAATGTGCAATTAATAAAAATTAACATTCTTTTTTTGGATCGCCAGGAAAAAAAAATTTTCCTTTATATTATAAAAATATAAAAACAACACCTAGGTTGCCACCTGTTGGCAACATTTCAAACTTTGCTATTAAATGAAGAAGAAATTTTTTAGTGGGTTGCAATATATTGGCAACGGTCCAAACATTGCCTGGATTGCCATCTGTTGGCAAAATTTCAAACTTTGCTACTTAATGAAGAAGAAATTTTTTAGTGAGTTGCAATCTGTTGGAAAAATTTTAAAATTTGCCACTCTTGTTCATTAAAAAAATTTTCGCCATTTTGTCAAGAGTAGCAGAAACTAAAAAATGAAAAATAATTAATAGTTTAAAAAAACTAAAAAACACGCTTTTATATGCAACCGAACTAAAAATTAGAAAATAATTTTTCATTAAAAAAAATATTGTCATTTCATAGTAAAAAGCGTGGGGTGATAAATATATTAAATGTTATAATTATTATATTTGCAAATATCTATGATGGAAAAGTTATGAAAAAATAGTAAAATGCACCCCACGCTTTTTACTATGAAATGACAATATTTTTTTAATGAAAAATTATTTTCTAATTTTTAGTTCGGTTGCATATAAAAGCGTGTTTTTTTAGTTTTTTTAAACTATTAATTATTCAGATATAAATTTGATAACATGTTATCAATTACATTCCATTGTAAGAACTACTAATAGGTAAGTCAGCTATTTAGTTTATTTTAGATACCGGGCCTTCGTGGTAGAGATTAAAGACTATATTCACTGCGCTACTGAAAAAAATACAAACCTACCATAGAAGATAGGCTTATGTATGTAAATATTTTTAAATTAGGTATACACAGTTACTCTTAAAATTGTTGCTAGCTCTTGGTCTATTAATTTTTTTAATGTAAATAGGTTATTTACCAGGCGATGAAAATCCGCGATCAAATCACATTCAATATTTAAACTTAATAAATTATTTTCCAGTGTTTATTTTCATTTAAATTTATTAAATAATCCACAAAAATATAAGTGAAATACATATTTTAAATTAAACATTTCAGATTTAGACTAACAAATCACAGATTCAGTACAAAATCAAATATTTAAAAACTAAAGCTTTAAAGCGGTAAATTTTTGTTTTAAATTTTTTGCTGCAGTATTTTCAATATTTATACGGTTTTATAGGATTAATAAAATAAAAATATACACGTGATGTTTTGTCTATATATCCATATTTTACCTTTTGATTTTTTACCAATTTATCGAAGCTTATTTTGAATAAATAATTGTTTTAATAAATGACTACTTCGTCAATAATATACATTTAAAAACATTTTTATAGTTTATTTTTATATGTTTAACAAACAGGAGCTAGAATCTTTAGCTGTAAACACAGAAATTGCAATTAACTCGTTAGATAATATAACTATAGAAGATAAAATTGATTTAGCTAAATTGTTTAATAATATTAATATTCCAAATGGCAGTAAAGGAGAAGTTAAATGCATCATAAGTTTAAAAGATAGATTAGTACAAAACAACTTAATTCTTTGCAAAGCAGACAAAGGTAACACGGTTACAATTTTAACTAAAATAGACTATATTAATAAGGTAGAACATTTATTAGAAGACAGCAATATAATTAAAATACCAAATGACCCCACAAACAAACATCAATCTGAAATTATTAAGATACTTAAAGATAGTCCCATCATTACACAAAATCAACCATATAAGCTTAAAGTAATGAACCCTTCGACACCTCTATTATATGGTTTACCAAAAATTCACAAAGAAAATAACCCCATTAGACCGGTCATTTCATATGTTAACGCTCCTTGTTATAAACTTGCAAAAGAATTAAGTAAGATACTACCCGATTTAATTAATTTTCAGTCCCCGCACTCAATAAAAAATTCTTTTCAATTTATCGAATTTACGAAGGACCTAACGATTCCAAACAATTCAAAATTAGTTTCTTTTGATGTAAAAAGTCTTTTTACCTCAATTCCAATAAAAGAAGTTATAGAAATTTTAAACAACTTAATCGGTGCTTCTAACTTAGATATTAAAACAAAAACAGAATTAAAAAATGCAGTTCGGACATGCCTAAATCAAAATTCTTTTAAATTTAATGGTGAATTTTATAAACAAAATGATGGCCTACCTATGGGCTCTCCAATTTCTCCTTTATTGTCGGAAATTTTTATGGCACATTTTGAAAAAGTTTTATTTAACTCTAATAACCAACTAATTAAACACATTTTTTATTGGAAAAGATATGTAGACGATGTTTTTGCATTTGGAATAGCACAGAGAGAAATTTAGATAAGTTTTTAAATTTTCTAAACTCAATAAATAACAACATTCAGTTCACTATGGAAAAAGGAAATAAAAATGAGATAAATTTTTTGGATATAAACATTAAAAATATTGACAACCACATTGAATTCGATATTTACAGAAAACCAACGACGACAGACACGGTAATAAATTACGCATCGAACCAATCATGGAAAATAAAACTATCTTCTTTTCATAGTTTAATTCACAGACTTGTCACTTTCCCATTAAGTCAATCAAATTTTAACAAAGAACTCTGCATTATTAAACAAATAGCAAGAAACAACGGATATAAAGAATCACTTATTGATAAATTGTTAACAAAGAAAAAAACAAAAGTTAATTGCTAAAGAGTTTTATAGTATTACAGAACCTAAAAACAATAATTTTAAGTTTATCAATTATATACCAAACATCAGTAATAATGTATCCAATAGACTAGATAAGTTGGGCTGTAAAACTGTGTCTGTAAATAAGAGTAACCTAGGTAGATTATTAGTTAACAATAAAGACAAAACAGAAAAATTAGATATGTCAGGGGTTTATAAAGTTAATTGCGCAGACTGTAATGCGGAATATATTGGTCAAAGTGGAAGGAGCATAAAAAACCGAATAAAAGAGCACAAAACATCAATTTTAAATGGTTTAAAAAACACAGGCATTTCAACACATTGTATAGAACAAAACCACTTTATAGATCTTAATAATGTCAAACTAACTAGAAATTAAAAAGTCACTTATAGACAATACAACTCTTTCTACTAATGATCAAATAAATTTCGCAGATATGCCAATTATAAATAAATTTATTACCACATCTGGGCCGCATAATAAAAACCCCTAATAATATTTTATAGACCTTTTTGGGAAAAACGTGTTTAATGGTTCTGTTTGTGAATATTTCTCTTTTCTAAATTTAGTATAGGAAGTACTCTTGATGAAGCCCTAGAAAGGCGAAACAATTGTAGAGTAATGCTCTAATAATTTTGAAACATTAAAAAGCAATTTTCCTATTTAGTATTAATATTTAAAAAATGTTTCACAAGAAACCAACTGCGGATACAATTCAGTGTATTTTTATAGAACTCAAATAAAATTAAATTTTTTAACTAACAGGTATACGCTATTAATTAATTTATTTATTTTAATTAGAAAACCCTAATAAAATCTAGCTTAGTTTAAAATGTAATAAAATTTTAAAAAGACATTTTTAATTTTAAAAAATTGACTTCAGATTTAATGCAAAAATTAACATTTATAATTAAATCAAAAATTTACATTGCAAAAAATCGCTACAACACTTATACAGTGCTTGTCTAAATTCAGGAACCCCTCCTAACTTTTGAATTTTTTGGTATTTTTCCATTAAAATTTGTGGACTTTAGAAAGACAACATAACCCAAATTCTAGACAGGAAATGGCAGATATAAATGTCAAACTGACAGCTGGGTGCCATTTTGAAAAAAAAATAAATGGAAAGGGGATCTTGTGGCATATTATTTTAATACTCCTGACGAGTACTTTATAATCCCAGAATATAAAATCAATACCATTACCTACTACAAAATGCCGGTACTTTGAAAATTACCTCATTTAGATAGCCGTTTTTACGTTGTCTTGACAACGGTGGCGAATTGCCACCGAAAAATCGATTTTTAACACGCTTTTATTAGCTTGGGTTGTAACTATCTATCTATCTATCTATCTATCTATCTATGTAACGGAATCTTTGAGCCCAATTTTTACCAACTTCCAGCGATTCAATTTCTTTGAAACTTTGCACACGTATCAAGGACCGATGACAATGCAATAATTTAAAAACAGTATCCCGTTATCCTGAGTAGGACCGCCAGGATAAATAAATTCCTTTACAGATCCTCTGTGTCTCTTGACAAAATGGCGAAAAAAATTTTTAGTGAATAAACTGGAGCATTTATTTTTAAAAATCTAATTGATATATCGAACTAAAAAATGAAAAATAAATAATAGTTTAAAAAAGCTAAAAAAACACGCTTTTATATGCAACCGAACTAAAAATTAGAAAATAATTTTTTCATTACAAGGAGTTTGTCACTTCAGAATAAAAGCGTGAGGGTGCTTAATATATTAAATGTTATAATTATTCTATTTGCAAATATCTATGAGGGAAAAGTTATGAAAAAAATAGTAAAATGCACCCACGCTTTTTACTCTGAAGTGACAAACTCTTTGTAATGAAAAATTATTTAATCATCTTTTTCCTTGTTTTAATTTTTTTTTGGTTTTTAGTACTTTTAATTTAATTTTTGGCGTTTACCCAAATAAATACCATCCATCAAATGAATCCGCCGAACTACAGAACATATCTTCAACTTAGCCCCCTCATATCTAACATACGCAATTGAAATCAGTGCAAATACGACGGAGTGTTAGCAAACATTTCCGAAATCAATTTACACTTAAGGTATTTACAGAGAACTTATTGAAATTAAAGGTTAAAAATTTAAATACCTGTGTTAACCAACCTTTTAAAGGAGAGTTTTAAGCATTTAAAGAGTGTGTACAGGGTTATAAATTTAAACTCCCTTTAACTTGTTATTTGACTTTGAAAAAAGAAGGGAGTTAGATATTAAGCTGTATTGTGACGTAAAGAATTTTGACGTATAATTTTTGACGTGTGGCGTATATGTCGCCAATTTACAAAGCGACCCTTTTTGGGCAAAATTTAATGTGTAAATGTGTGTAAAATTTTTGTGTTTTCTTTAGATTAAGCAAATAAAAATACAGCATTTATGTCTCTAATTTTTTTCCGTATCTTGTTTAGTTTAAGAGAAAAAAATCACTTAATTGCATATTTTTAGATCATAAAGGAAACATTAGGTTTTATAATTTTTATTGGTAAGTAACAAAAATAATAAATACCCATTTAAATCAGGAATATTGTTCTCATGTCTGGGAATGACATTCCCTACAACCCTCAGCATTCTTGATGCCATTCAAAGAAGGGCTGCTCGTCTTATTAATGATCCTTTACTTACTCAAAGACTTCCTTTTCTTGCCCATCGTCGAGCTGTGGGAGATCTATCGCTCTTCTATAGATACTTTTACGGTTTCTGCTCCGACGAATTATCCAGTATAGTCCCTCCTCTTGCAGCTCCTAACAGAGAAACTTGTGGTGCCGCACGTATGCATCCCTATACGGTCCAATTGGACAGGCCCCGAACTTCCCATTTCGTTCGTTCTTTTATTCCTAGAGTTTCTAGACTGTGGAACCTACTGCCAGCAGAAATATTTCCTTCCCCCCAAATCTTCAAGTTTTAAGTCCCGTGTTAACAAACTTCCTCTTACCCTGGCTTAAGACACCCACGGTACGTTAGTATTTAGGCTGTCAGCCTTCGTGGATTGTCCAAAAATAAAAAAAAGGTTTATATCTAGTAGATATGTTAGGATCAAACACCGATTTCGGCCAATGGTCGAAAAATACGGCCAAAACGCGTTCTGCCCCCCACCATATTGCCAATGTCCGAAATATCGCTTTCCGGCTATTTAATGTATACCAGAACGCGTTCTGGATCTTTTGAAATTGCCAGAATGCGTATTGACTTTTCGCAGTTAGCCTGAAAGCATTCTGGTTAGTTCTGGTTCTGGTTAGTTCTGGTGCTGGTTCTAGTTCTGGTTAGAACTAACAAGAACTAACCAGAACTAACCAGAACTAACCAACCTACATCGATTACGAATTACAAGTTGAGACACGTACAAAATCGCTTTCTGGACGGTTTGTTTGTATGCTCGACGCGTTCTGGCAATTTTAAAAGATCCAAAACGCATTCTGGTCTACAGGTTTGGCGAGTTGAATCTAACGGATTGCGTTTTTAATGTATTAGACACTAATAGATAGAGAGTAGACAGAGAACGACTGCATAGGTAACCGCCCACCGATAGCGACGCCGATTCCCCGTACTGCTATTACTGTATCCGCCTTCGTACCAAAGGTTAAAATAAATTGTAAACATGATCGGTAACACGTACTGCCGCCCTGGGTGGAGCCAAAACTTTGTTCTCGCTCTACTCCGTCTTTTTCTTACACATTGCCTAAAAATCATATTTGAAACTTTTCAACCGCCGAACGTGTATAATAAACGGCCGGAAAGCGATTTTTCGGACTTTGGTAATAGGTTAATGACCAGAATGCGTTTTGGCCGTATTTTTCGACCATTGGCCGAAATCGGTGGTTGGTCCTAACAGATATACCAATTTTTACTAAAATCGGTGTTTTTGAAATATATTGGATTACCTAACCAAATAGTTTAGAAGTTTTAAATCGCTTATCATTCAAATATTGTTAAATTTTTATTGAAAAACAGTTTTCCTTGCGGTATACCAGCCACATCGCCCTCGTTGAAAAAACGAATCGAGCCAGACAAAATTTAATATTTATGGCTTTTATAAACATCGTGTCGAGATGAAGCGGGGAAAACGCGAAATCGATTCATTTTTAATCGGATTTCATACCCTGGTTAACTGTGTTCAGTCCCGTGACGTGCTGGTTTGTTTGAATGTTTGTACCGAAAACAAAAAAGAGCAAATTGAGGTTTAAAAAATGCACGATGACCGAAATACGTGATAAATATTTCTGGATTAAATTCATATTCAAAAATACGCTGTGTTATCGAAATAATGCTAATGTTCATATTTACAAGTAGAGTATTATTTTTTCTTATAAAATATTTACCCTTAACGCC
>JACEGR010009840.1:0-23281 GCA_014170235.1 Listronotus bonariensis
TTTTTTCGTCATACTAGCTCATAAAAATCTAATGACGTCATGTTTAGAAAACCCGCCAGAAAAATTTTGTGACATCATGGCCGCGGTCCGAATTGTGCTTACAGCATTTACGACGTAAAGACTTCCAACGAGCGGTCCGATTTAAGTGAGCGCGCCAACGTCTGTTTGCAGTAATAATAATTCGGACCACATGTGAGTGTGCTTCCGAATTCAACATAACCTAACAAAGCATTTTTTGATATAAACATGAGTGAAGTATGAGGTATAACTAATGAAGATGAGAAAATACTTGTATTTCAAGCAATTTTTGCAATCGAGGAAAGTGACGATAGATACATTTTATTTTGAATGCTTGAAATCACGGACACAATGCATCGATTCAAACAAATGGCGCCAAAAAACGTCGATGCTTACGGTACTAACGATCCGACCCGTGAGTATTGTCAGCACTAGGATGTGACATCACATGTGACGTCATAGTTTCCACAACGTTAACGGTAAGCGTAAAAGCACGAATCGGACAGCGTGTTGGTACGCTATGACTGCTGTAATCGTAATTCTGACCGCGGCCTATATGACTCGTGTCAAAATCCAACCGAAATATCATATAACAGAAAAATAAGTAATAATTTTAGTTGTCATCACGTGACATAGCACACCCCCTTCAATCCAACAACGTCTTTATGGAAAGTCTATTAATTATCAGGTATGTTTACTCCTAATTGTATTAAATAAAATATTGTGTCATTTTAGCGTTTGAAAAAAGTATAGTCAATTTTAAAGCCGTTATTATGACGTCAATAACGGGACGTCTTTTGTCTGTGACTTAAGGAGGTAATTTTAACGTCATATTGTCGTCTTCTTATGCCGTCTTTGCTGATCAAAAATTACTAAAAAGAGACGTCAATAAGACGTCAGCTTGCTGCTTGGGTTTTTTTTTTTTTTTTTATCTTTGGACAATCCACGAAGGCAAAAGCCTAAATACTAACGTACCGTGGGTGTCTTAAGCAGGGTAAGAGGAAGTTTGTTAACACGGGACTTAAAAACTTGAAGATTTGGGGGAAGGAAAGACCTCCGCAGGCAGCAGGTTCCACAGTCTAGAAACTCTAGGGATAAAAGAACGAACGAAATGGGAAGTTCGGGGCCTGTCCAATTGAACTGTATGGGGATGCATACGCGCGGCACCACGAGTTTCTCTGTTGGGAACTGCAAGAGGGGGACTATACTGGACAATTCGTCGGAGCAGAAGCCGTAAAAGTATCTATAGAAGAGCGATAGATCTCCCACAGCTCGACGATGAGCAAGAGAAGGAAGTCTTTGGGTAAGTAAAGGATCATTAATAAGACGAACAGCCCTTCTTTGAATGGCATCAAGAATGCTGAGAGTTGTGGGGGATGCCATTCCCCAAACATGAGAACAATATTCCAGAGAGGGTCGAATTTGGGACACATACAAAGTGTATAAATTAGAAGCGGAAAAATACTTTTTGGCTCGGAAAAGAAATCCAAGCTTTTTGAAGCCGCGGTGGCTATAGATACAATGTGTTTATGCCAGTTAAGGTTATTCTCAAATGTGATGCCCACAAGGTTAAATGTGTCCCCGCTCTGCAAAACCTGGCCACTCATAAGCAAAGGATGAGTGTTTGATGATTTTTTCGCGACAAGGAACACGATTGTGTTTTGGATGCATTAAATTGAACGAGATTTTTGGCGCCCCAATCCAATATCAAATTGAGATCCTGTGAAAGAGATATCTGCATCGCTCTGCGTTTGCTTTCCAAGTCGGGTTGAGAGATTGGTTTGGGAACCTGAAAAGTGGAGTGAAGGGTACTATCGTCAGCATAACTATGAATGGGATTGGTTGTGGAAGAAAGAAGGTCGTTGATGTGAAGAAGAAACAAAGTTGGTGCTAGTACTGAACCCTGAGGCACTCCAGCATTAATTTCGTGAAAGCTTGAAGAGTGGCCATCAACAATGACTGATATACGTCGATTAGAAAGATAACTGGAGAGCCAAGAGCAGAGTTTAGTTGGAAGACCGTAGGAGGGAAGTTTATTAAGAAGCGCGTCATGCCAGACTTGGTCAAAAGCTTTAGATATATCAAGAGCAACGATCTGGGACTCACCTAGAAACTCAAGAGACTTGTTCCAGTTGTGTGAAACGAAGGAAAGAAGATCTGCTGTAGATCTCTTGTGACGAAATCCGTATTGCCTGTCATGTAAAATTTTATGTTTTTCCAAGTACCTGAGAATTTGCGAGTTAATGGATTTCTCCATTACTTTACAAAGCATTGAGAGCAGTGAAATAGGTCTATAGTTGGATGGAAGAGATTTAGATCCTTTCTTGGGAATAGGCTGGACACGTGCAGCTCTCCAGCTGTCTGGAAATATACCCGTGTCATAAGAAATTCGAAAGAGCCGGGTTAAAATAGGGGCAAGTTCAGGAGCACATTTTTTTAAAACGATTGCTGGTATTCCATCTAGCCCAGACGATTTCTTGGTGTTAAGAGAAGAAAGGATACGCTTAATGTGTTTTACCTTAAAAATAATATTGGGCATTTTGTGAGGAACTGGGGGAACAGTTGGAATTGGATGATTCACAGGTGGATAAAGGGTTGAATTGGCAGCAAATTGTTTAGCAAATAGTTCGGCCTTTCCTTTAGATGTAGAAATAATTTCATCTTCCAAAGTTAATGGTGGAAAAGAACTGGTACAGAAATTTCTACTGATGTTTTTGGCAAAGGACCAGAAGGATTTACTGCCATTTGAGCAAGAAAGTACTTTGTTTTTATACGGTTATCAAAGGAGTCCTTGGCGTCTGAGATTGTTTGGTGGTAGTGGTTTCTTGCTTCAATGCTGGCCAGTCGGTTTTCTGGACTAGGATCCTGTAGAAACTTCTTGTGAGCCTGAACTTTTAAAATTCTAGCTTTGTCACATGTTTTAGTGAACCAAGGTTTGTGATTAGAGGGTTTGATGGTTTTCTTGGTGTGAGGTACATAGGTTTCAACGCCCAATAGAATTGACTCGGTCAGTTGGTTACAGATTTCGGAAGGATCCTGGGAAGAAAAGCAGATTGTGTCCCAAGGGTACGTGGCGAAAAAGTCCCTAAGGCCATCCCAGTCGGCTGAGTTGTAGTGCCATACGGTGCGTGATGGCATGGATTCATTTACCTCAGGATGTACAGAGTAAGATACAGTAACCAAGCCATGATCTGAGCGTAGTGGTAGTGGTACAATTTGTCAAATTATTAAAGGAACATCTCTGTCACGTGAATTTTAATCAGGAATTGCGTCTTAATAGGTAAGTCCAGATGTACGTACAATCCCATATTATTTTTGTGTAAAATTTTTGTTTTGCTACTTCATGTTATATATATTATAATACCCTAATTCGTTTTAAATTATTTCGACGAACATAATATGAAAAATTAAATATACATTTAAAATTACAGATCTGCTGACATTTATTGTGTTATAGAAAAATATTCTCCTCGGATCTTACCTCCAAAATGCATTATTCCAGTAGAAAGAAGGCATGTACTTTTCCGACCATAGGTGGGAATATTTTTTCGGGACGTTCATCTTTTTCTATGATTTTTTTGCTTTTAATATTCACTGATGATGTTAGTCAAAGTCAATCAACAATACAAGACAATTATGATACCATAGTAACGTATTATACTGAGAGCAAATTATTAAAATATTCATATTTAATAAATTAAAAAAAATATTACGTTCTATACCGAGGGTGAGAAGTGACTCTCAAATATATAAAAGTGCTCGGTAAATAATAGATTTCTTACCCGAGGTATTTATAGATATAGTATAGAATTTTTTTCACTGCTAACATTTAACATACATTTCCCTACCCTAGTTGATAATTAAGTTTAAATCATAGAATTGTTCTCAATATTTACCTAGATATTTTTTACGGAGAGCGGTAATAAGCTCTATTCTAGATCTACAGATAGGAACACGCCGTTTTACTTTACTACTGAAAGTAATCTTGAAAATGTGTTGTCACAAATTAGTTAATTTTTTTATTAATCACCGAATTAGATATAAGTAACTATGATATGATAGCAGTTAAAAAATATTTTTTGTTTTGATATTTGTTGCTTTTGCGAGTATGTATTAAATACAGGGTGTAATTTTATTGATGGCCAAAAATACAGGGTATGATTCGTTACCTTATTTTAGAAAGAAAAGTTCATATGAGTTCATATGATCATATGTCCCAAACGTCTTAGCTTTTGAGATACAGGGTGTTAAAATTTTCAAAAAACCAAAAAATTTCGAAAACACCTATTTTAGTTAAAAACTGTTAAGTATACTGCATAATAACCCCATTTAAATAAGTATTTATTATTTTTATTAAGTAATTGCTAATTTAAAATTATAAAACCTAATTTTTAAAAGAAATAGCTATTTACGTTACTAGACCGAAAAATGGTATTTTACGGGTCGACGAAAAACATTTACAGGGCGAGCCGTAGGCGAGTCCTGTAGTTTTGAGGAGACCCGTAAAAATTATTTCCGGTCGAGTATCGTACATAATTTTTTTAATTGACCGGAAAAAAAACTGTGTAAATTTTTAGTGTTATATTTAAACGACAATATGGCAAGGCTGCTTCAATTATTTCATCTGGATTTTCCATGTCTGACTCCATTTTGGCAAAATGATGCTTTCTTTACTTTACAATATCTTGAACTGTCAAATAGTAACAATTGAACTCTGACAATTTTTGTCATGGCTAACAGGATTTTTTGATATCAGGGACCGGAAAGTAAATGAGAGACCGGAAAGTAAATTAGTCCTGTAAAATAGCATTTTCCGCTTAAAAATTGAGTGGAAAATTCAATTTTCCGGTCAATTAAAAAAAAGTTCTTGCAATGCATCTTTTATAGTCTTAAAATATGCAATTAAAGTGAATTTTTTTTCCTCTTAAACTAAACAAGATACCAAAAAAAATAGGATACATAAAAACTGTCTTTTTTTTGCTTAATCTAAAGAAAACACAAAAATTTTACACAGTGAGTGGCGTACCGTTTTTTGCTGCCAGAAATGTTTGCAACCGTTCGAATTCTGCGCACGTCAAATAAAATAGCCTACGGGCGGCAAACATGTAAGTGCGCCTCTGGCCATGTTTGTAACATTATAAAATTGTTTGTTGTTCCTGCAGTACTTTTTGATGTTGGAAACATGTTGGAAACTGTTTATTGCAAACTTTCTTCAAACATTAGTGACAAATTGTTAACATAACATTTCTTGTATTGACGTATAAGCAGTATGCACGCCTTGTTTATTTTTCGTTCCAGCAGAAAACTGTTGCCAACATTTCTGACTAATGTTTGGTAACAATTTCTGCGTTTTACGATTTTTGCTAACATGTTTTCAAGATTCTGCTGGAACAAACCTATTCACTGAAAAGACATATTTCCTTAAAAAAACCTATTTTTTGTTTCTTTCTAAAAGTGAAAAATTTTGCTCCTCAAGTAAGGATACATTTTTGAAAAGGAATTCTGTGACAGACGTGTCAAAAAAATACCAACTATAAGGAATGATTTTTTCTATAGACCAGGAGACGGTTTATGCATAATAAATAATATCGATATTTTATCCAATGTTTTTCCTTTTTTAAGTTAGTGACCTACCATTGTAATAATAAGATTTCTAACAGAATGCTGTAACCAACCGTTAACTATTCAAACTTTAAAAAAAATGTCAGATGCCATTCATTCTTTGTATACAAGCTTTTAAGGAAAGACCTTTCAATCCTCGTCGTCTCAACCAATATTGAAGTGACTTAAAAAATATGCATCGTTATCATCAGAAATGATCTTTTATAGTGTGGTGTCTCATTATAATGTACAGTCATGAATACCCTCAGGATTAACGCTAACTGGAGAGTAAATCTCGATTCATAAAGGCCAATAAACTAATTTCTACACAGGAATTTTAAATATTGCGATTTTAGATAATGTGGACAAGAACGGCCAAAATTTTACCTGTTTATTTTTTGTTCTTGATGGTTTTTTAAATTTTAAGTGATCTACAGGCGATGCGATTTGTCGTCCTGCTTACATATTATTCAGTATGCACTTTAAATAATTAAATATTGACTACACATTTAACCGACAAGCCTTGAGGGGCGATTTTCCAATAAAAAATAGGTTTAAAATTTCATATTAATATATGTCCTAAACGTCTTACCTTTAAAACAACTATATGCATGAACAGGGCCGTATAAACTGTTTGGGGCACCCTAGGCTGGAGTTCTTGAGGCGGCTATTGTATAAAAACACAAAACAAAAATTTTAAAGATCAAAAACAAAAACTTTTCCTGCGTGGAGTCTTTTTAATTTTAATTTAAAGACGCCCTTAAAGAAAAACCTCTTCCCTCCGTGGCGCCTATTTTAATTCCAGAGCGCCCTATTTACAAATCAAATAAGAGACCAAAAACCCCACCCCGCACCAAAGTTTTGTTAAAAATCTTTCCTGTCTGGCGCCTATTTTTTTACGACGCCCTAGACTGTAGCCTAATCAGCCTAGAGCTTAATACGGTACTGTGCATGAAAACATAAATTTTGGCCATTGCCGCCCCCAAAGAATTTACGGTAAATATTTCTTAAGAAAAAAGGTATGAAGATATGTTCTATACTGATTGGGAGGATTCATGTATTCGATGGTAATTAGTTGGGTACACACCTTAATCTACGAAAAAATGGAGACTTCTTCCTGGGTCCTGGTACAGGAGTATAGCGAGCTGATCCTGTTCAGCCCTATTGACCCCTATGAACTGGACGGTCGCCTGAAACTAAATAAAGAAAAACCTTCCAAAAACCTAACAAAATCTAATTAACATTCGACGTTTCGGTGGTAAGTGGACCGTTATCAAAATAACAATAAATAAAATAAAAATTTAAAAGAGTAGAGGTTGGGGCGATATCGCGCGCAGATCTCTTGGGGCGATATCGCGCGCAGACTGAAGTTAGCTACAGGACCTAGCGCCTAAGTTAGGCAACCCGGGGCGCACCAACTGAAGTTAGCTGCAGTGCCTAGTCCCTAGTTAGACAACCCGGGACGCACCAAACCTATAAATTAAAAAAGTCTCGCCGGAGCTGGGAGTCGAACCCATGACACCCGGCCACATGCGTGAGAATCCAACGCCATATACCACTAGGCTATTGGAAGATATGAAAATTTAATGGCAAACGGGGATCTAATGAATCTTTATATAGTTTTTAACGTATATTTCGGTTTCTACTAGATCGATTTTAGTTGTTCTTTTTGCTAATAATTTAATTTTTATAAATCTACAAATATTAATACTAAAATGTTTAATAATAATTATGTTATTTGAGTGTAAATAGGGCCTTAACAGTTTTTAACGTATATCTTGGCTTCTAGTGGTTTGATTTTAGTCATTCTTTTTGTCGTCCACCGGTGAAGCTTATTATCTCAAGATCTCCGACGTCATTAAATATTTAGGAATCTTGCACAACGCGTTATTTTAGGACGTGGCCAATCTGTAAAACGTCGTCTGTCATCTGTCAAATGTCGCCTGTCACCTGTCATATGTCAAAAATCACGTGACTTACAAAATGGCCACCATGCGGGGGATACTTGCGCGGGGTGTAAGCGGGGGGTTAAGCGCAGGTGTAGAGCTTTTCAAGGTCAAAGCATACGTCAACAATAACAAAGATAGCTGCGGTTAGATAATAAACGGTAAAAAAACAGTGGTAACTAAATAAAAAGCAGTGTTTGTAGTAAAGCATTTATTATAAAATAAAAAAATACATACATGGTTGTCATATTTCTAAATAATTCTTAGAATAATACCTTATAAAATAAATAGCAGTGTTTACAGTAAAGCAATTATTTTTAAATTAAAAAATACATTGTTGCCATATTGCTAAATAATTCTTAGAATAATGTATTATTACGGTTATTTAAACTCTTCTCACAGACCCTGTTAATGGTGAATATTTTACAAGTTTGTCATGAATAATTAAACAGTAAGCATTTGTGTTTGCAGGAAAGTTTTCTTTTGTTTCAATCTCTAACCTTACATCAATAATGCCAGAATTAAGGATTTCATTTTGTCTTGAACAATCAATTACAATTAAGGATGCATTGTTTTTAAATTTTTTAGGAGTTAAAAGTGGTTCGTTTTCTTTTTCGTAGTAGCTTTCTTGAAATTCTGAGTACATTTCATAGAGAGTAGCTATTATACCTCTTGAAATTTCCAAATTTAAATTATCATATGGATAAAATTCAGAATTTAAATAAAGCTTTGCATTTGATACATCACAATGATCAAATAAGCTACAATTTTTCTTGTGGTTATCCTTTCGATCTGTTTGAAAACCTAAAATTATCCATCTTGGTCTTTCCACCTGCACAGAAGTTTTAATGGTCCATGTAAGGTGTTTTCCAATCGGTATTGAAGGATGTTCTGTGAGTTCCCAGCTTCTAAAACCGATATCCAATTCAGTTCCACTTCCAACAATCTGTAAAAGTTCTAGTCGCTCAGCATCGGATACTGTAATATGTGGTAGCCTCCAAACAATTTTATCAATAATAGCTTGTACATTTTCTCCATCGGTAGTGTTAATAACGGCATTTTTATCGGAAGAACTTCTTAACAATATTAGTTCATGCTTAACATTTATAAGTATCTTTTGAAAATCTTCAGCGAATCCTAGTAATGTCCTTAGTGGAACACAAACATTAAAAGTTCCGTTTGAGCCCATCCCGTCCCAGGTAAAATCATCTTCAATGCTCCAACCAGCGTTTTTATATTTAATTAACTCATTACCATTGTAAGAGACATAACCTTTCATTGTTGCTGCTATTCCAGGATATCTAGTCGAATCAATAACTTTTCCGCCAATTTCAAGACGAATTTCTTCAAAGAGGTGTCCCACAAAGTTGTTTACAAGTTTAGCAGTGTCTGAAACTCTTCCATCGGACCCTTTTAAAAGTCGTCCTTCCAAATAAATATGACTTGCCCAAGGTAGGGTGTATATATCAGTTTGTTGCACCGGTATTCGAATTTCATCATTATTTTTGAAAGAGCTGGAGTACGGTAAATGGCTATGCCTTTCTATTTTTGTAATAGAGTTATCAAAGTTTAGCGAATCTGTCACGTTTAAAATGCTCATTTTCAGAGTTCTTAACAAGAAGCCCTATGGATGCAAGAAATCTTATATTTTCTTCTGTTAAGCTCTTTTTAGTGTTCCAAAGCTGGTGAAAATTGACAATTTTCTTGGCGTTATATTTCACAACCATAACACGTGTGCTCTGCACAACGTTCTGCAGTATACTGACACACACACATTACGAAGTAGTTATTTATAAAGACTTTCTCAGATGTAATCTAATAGTAATAACTTCTCCTCTAAAGTCAACCAATTCACCATCTTGATCAACCAGTTTTAATTTAATGTTGCTGATAATTTTGGTGGATACAGGCATATAAAGCACATTTTGAGGAATTTCTATAATTTTGAAACCAGCTGGTACTGATGGCGAAAATTCATGTATTGTATGAACAAGCATATTATTGTGATATGCACCAGTAACGATATTACACTCGATTTTAATCACGTTAATTTTCAGAATATTTACAGGTGTTTGCGATACATGTTTAACGTTGGGCTTTAGCAAAATATTATGAAATCCCAACAATTTTCCAATAGAATTTGTCTTAGTAAAGTCAACTGTATGAGAACATTCAAGCTCGCACTTGAGCGTATTAACATTACCCTTTAGGCTTAGGGTACAATTAAAATTATTGATGGCTTTATTTTTTTCCTGTATGGCCTCTTGTAGATAATCATTTATTGCACTTATTTCATATGATCCAATCGGGATTTCTAGAGTAATATCACCCACATAAAATTTGTTATTACTTTTATCAATGTTGGGTATGGCGTTAAACGTTTCTAAACTGACTAAACCAAGCTCGTATTCACTAGTGTCATCTCTCAAGTAGATGGGCGGGTTATAGGTTGCTTCTAAGATGGAACTATTACCACTCAAGCTAAAGGTATGCATGACGGTTGAAGTAAGACTAAATTTATTTCTTGAGTCATCTCTATTTATAGGGTTTTAAATAGAGTCCCAAACCGTTTTTGTATGGTCCTAAATATAAGCCGCTACCAGTTTTGCTAATCGTAATAGATTCCATTGTTTTGTTGTGTCTCTTTTCTTCTTCTAATCTTTCTTGCGCCGCCTTAGAATCTTTAACAGCTTTTACGATCCCTGATATTCCGCCGCTAAGTGCTCCTACGGCGCTTAAGCCGGCAAAAAGTGGTATTAAAAATGGTAGAAATCCGCCGACTACAGGTAAAGGTACTACATCTGCAGGTTTTTCTTTTTCCACCCCATTGAATGCTTTCAGAGCTACTTCAGCAGCAGAGAAAAGATCTTACGGTTTCTCCACGTACAATGCCTCCCTCGCTTTTTGAATTTGCTTCTAAGATGGAACTATTACCACTCAAGCTAAAGGTATGCATGACGGTTGAAGTAAGACTAAATTTATTTCTTGAGTCATCTCTATTTATAGGGTTTTAAATAGAGTCCCAAACCGTTTTTGTATGGTCCTAAATATAAGCCGCTACCAGTTTTGCTAATCGTAATAGATTCCATTGTTTTGTTGTGTCTCTTTTCTTCTTCTAATCTTTCTTGCGCCGCCTTAGAATCTTTAACAGCTTTTACGATCCCTGATATTCCGCCGCTAAGTGCTCCTACGGCGCTTAAGCCGGCAAAAAGTGGTATTAAAAATGGTAGAAATCCGCCGACTACAGGTAAAGGTACTACATCTGCAGGTTTTTCTTTTTCCACCCCATTGAATGCTTTCAGAGCTACTTCAGCAGCAGAGAAAAGATCTTGCGGTTTCTCCACGTACAATGCCTCCCTCGCTTTTTGAAACGCGGTCGCGAAGGGAATCCCCTTGCCTCTACGAGCAGTTTTTTCTTAATTGATTTTTTCTTAAACTTCTGCATGACCGTACAGCACAAAGTCTTTGACAATACTAAGGATTGAATCAGAATGTTAAGTATATTTATATATGTTACGCTATACTATAACTGCCATCATTTAGTCCCCACCCGTCATTGAGTCAACACGTGTCTAGAGCTACATAAAGATTATTAACAATAATACCGTATTTAAGAAAAACAGTACCGTATTTAAGAAAAACAGTGCCGTATTTAGAAAAACAGCGCCGTATTTAGAAAAACAGTGCCGTATTTTAGAAAAACAGTGCCGTATTTGGAAAAACAGGGCTGTATTTTAGAAAAACAGTGCCGTATTTAGAAAAACAGTGCTGTATTTTAGAAAAACAGTGCTGTATTTTAGAAAAACAGTGCTGTATTTTAGAAAAACAGTGCTGTATTTTAGAAAAACAGTGCTGTATTTTAGAAAAACAGTGCTGTATTTGAAAATAAAGACTGTTATCGCTTAAGCTAATTATTAAAAATATATCTTTACCATGGATTTGAACAAGTTGGACAAGGATGCGAGGCGTAAAATAATTGAAGCTTCCAATAGTATTCGAAAAAATTCGAGCTTTTAAAGAAGCAGCAACGTGAGAATGGTGAGCTAGAGTTCGACACGAATGATGATCAGCGCTCGGAAGATAAGCGGAGTTTGCAAGAAGATCCAAACATTCTTCAACTCCTTGATAAACATTCGCGTAGTGTAAAAAAATTATATGATTCAATAAAAGCTGGTCGTTATGAGAATGCTGTTATATTGGAAAATACGTATAAACCTTTGGCAAAAATAATATCCAAATCAATACAAAACACTCAATCTGGTAGACAACCATTTATACCAAAGTCCTTAAAAAGACGTCAAAGCGAAAATTTTACTCATACAGTAATAAAGAAAGCACGAACTCCTCTTAACTTTGCCAGTCCCGTTAAAAAACAAGATGATATGGCTGAACAAGAAGAAGAAGAAGAA
Source organism: Listronotus bonariensis (assembly GCA_014170235.1). Classification (NCBI taxonomy): domain Eukaryota; kingdom Metazoa; phylum Arthropoda; class Insecta; order Coleoptera; family Curculionidae; genus Listronotus; species Listronotus bonariensis. The sequence goes on from JACEGR010009840.1 coordinate 11,975, forward strand.
TATATGGATTATGAGCCGTCCGAAGATGATCAAATGATGGAAGAAGGCGAAACAGAGGAAACTAATTTAGACAGAACTATCTATGAGCACCAACCTGAAGAAAGTTACTTTGATGATGACTTTAGAGTCGACCCACAACTTAATCCTGTTCAGATTGATAGTATTCCGGAAGAATCCTTTCGAGAATATCTAGATCAGTATGATCCGCTACCTAGACAATATGTGGAAGGTTTTATAAAAGATACGGAAAACGAGTACGATCGAAACTATTTAAAACATGATATGACTACTGATCATCTAACTTTCGGCGATTCTCGACTTGAATTTAACGGCCCAGATATTTATGTTAAAGGGGAAAATTTATTGGAACTCCTGGTCTATATGAACTTATTTTCAAGACCAATCCGTTAAAAAACAAATTTACATCACTAGACGAGCGAGCATTTGCAAAATTGGTTTTACTAACGAATGCTAGTAAGAGAAATTTTGATGAAAACGAACAGCATGCTGGTAATAGAGGTGTCAAGTACATGTTAACAATTAAACCATTACTCGAACGTATAAAAGAGGAGCGAATAAGAAAACAAAAAGAACGCGATAAACAGTTGCGAATTACAAGAGCACAAAATCTTCAAGGCTATGGTTTACCAATTGATACTAAACATAAAATATTTAACAATAATAAAACTGATTATATTTACTGGGATGATCCAAATGAGCTTGTGGATAGATTAAGATTGTTAATGGCTAGCAAGCAAGTGGGTAATAATAACCACCAAAATGAGATTATGAGTATTATTGAAGAGTTAAAGGAAGCCGATATTATTGAATAAAAACAGTTGATTTAGTAACATAACATCATTTTCAAGATGACTCTCGACAAGTTTGGACGTAATTTAACTCATCCATATCATTTAGCAAAAAAGCTTAAAACAGAAGATGGTGTAAAGGATAAGCCCGAAAACAACTTGTATGGCTACATGAATATTATGTTGGTTTGCGAAAAGGGTTTGTCAAAACATCTTTTTATAAATGGCACAAAATTTGATTACTACAGGTTTCCCATCCCAAGTGGAATTATTGAATATGTTAATATCGATACACCTGTTAAAACGTATATAAACGCAACAGCATATGAAAAACCAAGTGAGTTGTTACACCAGAAGTTAAATTTAAATGATTATATTTTATTTTTAGGAGATAAATTACGAACACGTACCAAAATACATGTTGAGTTTATAATTAAATATCCTATTTTATAAGGTATTATTCTAAATAATTGCTTTACTGTAAACACTGCTATTTATTTTATAAGGTATTATTCTAAGAATTATTTAGAAATATGACAACCATGTATGTATTTTTTTATTTTATAATAAATGCTTTACTACAAACACTGCTTTTTATTTAGTTACCACTGTTTTTTACCGTTTATTATCTAACCGCAGCTATCTTTGTTATTGTTGACGTATGCTTTGACCTTGAAAAGCTCTACACCTGCGCTTAACCCCCCGCTTACACCCTGCGCAAGTATCCCCCGCATGGTGGCCATTTTGTAAGTCACGTGATTTTTGACATATGACAGGTGACAGGCGACATTTGACAGATGACAGACGACGTTTTACAGATTGGCCACGTCCTAAAATAACGCGTTGTGCAAGATTCCTAAATATTTAATGACGTCGGAGATCTTGAGATAATAAGCTTCACCGGTGGACGACAAAAAGAATGACTAAAATCAAACCACTAGAAGCCAAGATATACGTTAAAAACTGTTAAGGCCCTATTTACACTCAAATAACATAATTATTATTAAACATTTTAGTATTAATATTTGTAGATTTATAAAAATTAAATTATTAGCAAAAAGAACAACTAAAATCGATCTAGTAGAAACCGAAATATACGTTAAAAACTATATAAAGATTCATTAGATCCCCGTTTGCCATTAAATTTTCATATCTTCCAATAGCCTAGTGGTATATGGCGTTGGATTCTCACGCATGTGGCCGGGTGTCATGGGTTCGACTCCCAGCTCCGGCGAGACTTTTTTAATTTATAGGTTTGGTGCGTCCCGGGTTGTCTAACTAGGGACTAGGCACTGCAGCTAACTTCAGTTGGTGCGCCCCGGGTTGCCTAACTTAGGCGCTAGGTCCTGTAGCTAACTTCAGTCTGCGCGCGATATCGCCCCAAGAGATCTGCGCGCGTTATCGCCCCAACCTCTACTTAAAAGTTAACCAATATTAAGGTTTTTTTTAAATATTAATATTTTATATTTGAATATAAAAAATCTTTTTCCGTAAAATTGACGAATGTCGCTTACGCCCCCTAAAAGGTTTTAAAAGCATTCTTATTATGAAGTCCATTTCATTACTAGCTCAGGCACTATTTGTTATATCCTCGATTATATTGATTATATCGGTTTTTGGTAAGAATCGTAAGAAAAGTTCGATTAATATTTGATTAAATGTTCGCTAGAACGTCTGCCAGGATAGGACTTACATGTTAAATCTACAAGTTTATATTTCGAAATTTAGTGCCGCAAGGCCTATTAAAAAAATCGTATGTATAGAGGAACCATACTCGGACCCTTATAGTAAGTATGTGTATTTGAAGTTAAAGAAAATCATAAGAAAAGTGTTTTTCCAATAAACATCCTAAAGTCTAGATAACTATTAAAGAGCCTAAGATCTTGTTGGTTTTTAAATTTGGCATTAATCCTATCCTTAAATAACTGTATAAACGTAACTGTTATTTATGCATTACTGAATATCACAAATTTTCTTTATCTTTGGATTTTTGTATCAGGTAGGTACTTTAAATCTATCAGAGGCCATGATGACAGTTAGAATTTTAATTCAGCGCTTTAATCAAAATTATTGTTGTTTTCTATTAAGTAAGTAAATATCTTGGATATTATATGAAGATATCTGTCTAAAAAACGACTTTTTTTTAAAGACGATTAATAAACCCGAAGATATTTTTAGTAAAACCAATAATTAAGTAATCAATAAAACAAGTTTAGTCTGTAAAATAAAAGGTGTTTTAACATACAATTTTTATGTTGGCTGTAAAAGTTTCAAGGAGATTAAAAAAATGTGCAGTTTGGAGATTAGGTCCAAGAAATAATTTCCGATTTGCGATCACCGCTTTAGAAAATTCTTGTGTATCGAATTTTAATAAAATCAGCTATGGGTTTAACAAAATAAAAAGTAAGTAAGGGTACTTTTTAACTTATTGGACTTTTTAGTTATATCTAGTATAAATCCTTTTTTTATGCAAGAAAAAATGTATTATAAATTAAATATATATATTTTTTTAATAAATTTTAATTGATAGCTTTTACATACTTGTAGGTATATTTACAGCATCTTCCCACTGATTTTTCAAATAATCATCCTCCATCCTGAATAATATTACCAGCGGTAGCGATGGGGCAAAACAATTACCATTCATAGACTAGATAAAATCATATCGAATGATTTACAAGGAATTAGCATACGCCAGTAATACTGCTTTATCTAATCGGCTTAGCAACGTATCATTAATTAATTAATAATTAATTTGAGGCAAACATTCTAGTTTATTGGATAATTTGATTTATGAAAATTGCCAAGGATTATGCAATATATCTAATGTTGATGAATTTAAATAATGCAAGATTAACCATGTCAGATTATCTTTATTTTTATATTGTAGGCAAAGTTTACTCTTTTTAATAAAAATTACAACACTAACAATTTATAAAGTTTCTGCATTTTTTCGTTTAACCAATCAAAAATACAACTTTAAAGTTTGTTGTATTTTCTTCGTATCTCGCTTTGATTTCGAGAAAAAAAAACAATTTAGGTGATACGAAAAAGAATCCATAAACAACAATAAAATTGATTCCAGAATTAAAAAATAAACAATTTTTACTTTAGTAAATAAGGAAAATGGCCCTTTCCGATAAAATACATGACTGCCCATTTATTTTAAGGCAAATAATTGTATATTTTTATTTTTGTTTTTTTATCATGTTGTTTGTGCATGTATTTACTTTTAAGAAGAAATTAAAGTGGTTTTAATTTTTTTCGAAAAGGAAGGCGAATACAAAAAAATAAAAGACTAAAAATTTGCATTTTTAATTGCTTAATCGAAAAAAAAATATAAGACGGGACATATCTTTTTAACAATTTTTTTCATAAAAATACATAAGAAATCACCTCCTTAAGTTTCCTACGGTAGTTAGAAAACACCCTGTATATCGTGTAAACGCTCCACACGTAATGCTAGCGTTGCTATAAACTGCGTCCATAAATCGGCCAATATTTCAAAGAGGATGTATCCAATACTCTTTGGAAAGGGTTTTAGGTTAAAATAGGACGATACCCTTAACTCCGCCCTTTGTAAAATTCCTTTTTACAATAAAGTCTTTATCATAACTATTATAAAAAATGCCAAAACACGTCAATCTTTTTGTTAAACTTGGCACTTTGACCCAATTTCAATTTTACAGGGTGCTTCAAAAAGTGCAATTTTTAAATTGGGTCATCTTATGGTTAAATAAGAGAAATCATAAAAGTTATTAAAACTTGTTGACTTCAAAATTTTATTACGCCGCTTGTCGGTTCCTTTCTGTGCTGATAGTAGGACAAGGCGGAGCCGTATGATAAAGGTTTTTTTTTATAAAAGCGAGTGGCGGTATTTGCTTTATGTTTTCATGATTATTTAATTCTAATGACTTTATATCATTGTTTTTTTGAATTTCTAGAAAATTCTAGATGTGTTCCATGTATGTACAATAATCAAGAAAATTTGCCATTCTGATGATTACGCAGCCCTCTAAAAACATTAAATCCCCCTCCCTCCGGGTAAACAATGTCTCAACACTAGTGAACTTTGCTTAGGAATGCCTTTACCTACAGCTATATTGCATTTTGTAGGTAAAAAAAATGTATTTGAAATACGTATCATCATGCCAAAAAACTGAGACATTAAAATCCAGGTATATAAGTGTTTTCTCGTTTATAGTAAATCCCATTCCCTATAATAAGAAATTTTTTAACAAAGCTATCACAAAATTACATTAAATTTAGTGTCCGTCTGAAATTTCGGTTTCGGTTCCGGCCAGTTTCGGCCAAAAATGAAGTTTCGGCGGTAGCTTTGGTTTCGGCAAAAATTGGCCGAAACCGAACCTGATTTTGAAAGTTGACGTACGCTCGCTTAATTTCGTTTCTCGAGGCAACGCTATCTTAATTTAAATTTTTTTAAAAATAATGAAAAAAAAAAAATACAATGGTTTTAAAAGCGAGGTTTTTTGCACTTTTGGAACCTCTTTCCCCTTCCTACTTCCATCAAAAAAGTGTATATACGCCCCAAATTTATATTAAGCAATTTTAAATTTTAAAAGCGAGATTCTTTTTTCTTTTTTGCTTTTCAAAATTTGTGAAATCTTCCCATTAAAAACAGCTTCGGTTTCGGCCGAAACTGAAGCCATTGCCGAAATTTCGGTTTCGGCCGAGAAACCAGTTTCGGTCGGACTTTAATTAAATTTGAGATCATTTAAACATAACACTTTATTAGACCAGGAGATATAAGTAGATTTTGTTTTCCCAGTTTTGTTTTCGGCATAAACCATAAGGCCCTGATATATTTTGAGTATCGTATTAAACCGGTTTCGTTACTGTAATCCTTACGATTTTTGGCACAATATTTAAAAGTTTCATGTAAAATATTGTGGTTAACTTGTCCGACAAAAAAGTGACGCGTCCGCCCAGTCCGACACTCAAAATATTTGTTATTGACAGGCTGGGTTAACCTGCCGCTTTCATATATGGCGGCATGAATATTCGTATTTGACTCTTCAAAAGAACCCCCTTAAAAGGTTTTAAAAGTGTTTTAATTTCATTTTTATTATTGATCCAGGAACTATTAACTAAAGGGCATAAAAAGTCATCGAATAATACACACTAAAATTTAAAAATTGTTTATAAAAACATGACAAATCAAGATGTATCAAAAACGTAGACAAAAAATTATCTGATCGACTAACCATTCATAATATTTTATTATTCAACATTAAAAGATATACAACAGCTTGTCAAGATAGATCTTCCTCATATCTTTAATTGGCGTAAGTTATCCGGCCCACTCTCTGCTTAATTTCTGAATAATTAGCTACTATCTTTTTATACATATTAAATTGGTTGTATAGAAGATGTTAGTAGCTGATGTTTTTTTCTTTTTAATTTATAGGTTTTAAATTTTGGTTTGCTGCAACTTCTATACTTACTAAGCTATTAAAAAAACCTTTTTTATTAAATACGAAACGTTATCTTCATTTCCAAGAAGACAGTGGCGTAGCGTAGACAAAGATAGGCCTGGGCAAATTCGTATTTGCAAGGCGCCTTTAGATTAAATTAGATTAGCTTGAAGGTGGATTGTAATCCTCTACCACTGCAACCTGCTCAGGTTTATTATGTATCCTTTATCCCTATGTTAGAGCACACTATTTAAGCCGGTCTTTTTAATCAGACTCCGCAAGCTTAAAACTAGCTCCTTGGTAAATATTGCTATTTTAGGTTTTTCCTTACCCAGCCTTGCAAACCGCCGACGACAAAGGGCTTTACAGTAGCACCATATGTGTTCTGTGGTTTCTTCTTCTTCTTGACAGGACCTGCATAGGATTTTTTCTGTCAGGCCTATTGTTTCCAGGTGTTTATTTGGTCTGCAATGACCTGCACCTGCAGTTGACCCACTATGATTTTTACTGCCTTCCGGATGTAAATTCCGGCGAGTATGCCCTTATGAATTTTTTCGCCTGACGCAGTCCTGGTGTTCTTATCCACCAGTCTTGGGATTACCTCATAATCCATGATCTAATAGATGACTTTACTTGGCATGACGGAATACCACAGTAGGGCTCGAGGACTACCATTGCCCTTCCAGCACCCTTCTTTGCCAGTTTATCGGCTTCCTCATTGCCCTGGTGGCCCTTTGGCCTGGTACCCAGGCAATTTGGCGGAAATGGGGATAAAACCACTTCTCACGTAATTAAGAAATGTAGGGATCTAGAGGGTCCAAAATTGAATCCGAACCTACCGAAACTGGCACTTGTAAATAAAAAATAAATAATGTTTTTTTATTAATTTGGTAAAGCGCTTTCAAATAATATAAAATATAGTAAAATAATAATTTCGGACTTCCATTGTCTTTATTAATTTATTGACACAACGTTTCGGGCAGCGAATAACAAAGAAATATTGAATTAAAACCGTCTTTAAGTTTGGATTTACGTTTCTTGACAAAAACAAAACCCGATTTATCCACACAAGAGAAAGATAGTATCTACCAGGTAGCATGCCAATGTGGGGAGTCGTACATTGGAGAAACAAAGCTCTCTTTAAATGTACGACTGGTAGAGCACAAACAACACACACAGAGGGGGAAACATCGAAATCAGGGATCGCTGACCATGTTTGGTCTCAACAATACAATATCAAGTGGTCAGAAGCACGGGTTGTTCACAGGGAACCACATTGGAGAAAGCGCAAATTTAAGGAAGCTGTCTTTATTGAAAACAATAATATTGTTTTTAGCAATCCAAGTGTGGACATACCAAACATTTGGAAACCACTATTAAAGCGTACTAATGCCGGCGCCTTAGATGAGCAACCCCACGCTTGACCGAACCCAACTCCATCACGGGTGAATGATCTTCCCCAGTGTATATAAACTCAGTAGCTTTAGGAATTAGGTTTAGTTCACACTTGAGAACGGACAGAGATAGTACTGCCAGAAACGTTGTGTGAATAAATTAAGACAATGGAACTCCCAAATTCTTCTTTTACTACTGAAACATTGTCTTCCACATTCAGACAAATATAAAATATATTTCACTGTGCCACTATATCATAATTTAAACCAGACAACTGTCTTATCATCGAAGAATTTAAGAAGTAGTTAAAAACATTTAAGTCCCGAGTGATCCAAATGTTATAAACATGGCTCCCGGAGTATGTTTTAAAAGTTGCAGCTATAAATTGTCCCGGAGCGATCCGGGGATCTCTCTTATCAGTCCGGGTTTTCTTAGACCAACGGCTCCTGCCGTCGCGGCCCTTCGCCCTGAAAAGTTAAGTTAGCGCGACTAACTTCCTTTCCCGGAGGATTTCTTGTAGAGTTGTGATGCAGTGGCGAATCATTTTGCCGAATAATTCTTAGATGACCTGAAATACGTGTACTTACATATTTTTTGACAAAATCTTGACATACATGTGAAAGTGTTTTTTAAGCGGTAGAATACATTAAATATCCAAAAAATATTGATTCTTCTTTTAATTTAAATAAATGCTGATTAATTTAAAAATTGTGTATACATGGATGTAATTTTATATTATTCGCGGTAAAAAATTAGAGACTTCTGAGCCATTTCTATACAAAAATTATATAAACATAGGGCCGAATATTCCAATTATTAAGAATGGTAAGAGGCCCTAACTTAATTAAACTTATTAGGTCCAGTGGCGCCTCGAGCAGCACATGAACAAGTATATCTAAAAGAAATAAAGTACCTATGTTTTTTGGGCAATTTTTATATTTTCTGTAAATTAAGCGAATAAAAGTAAAACTTTTTTAATTTATGGTATTTTTACGTGGGTTGTTTAGTTTTCCAGAAAAAAAACGTTAGATTGTAAATTCCTGGACGACTCAAGAAACATAAGGCATTTTAAAAAATTAAATGTTACAATTTACAGTGAAACCTCTATAACTCGAAACTCAAGGGACCGCCAATTTACTTTGAGTCAAAAAATAGTATAAATTGTAGCAAATGAGTAAGGGACCGCAATAAACTTCGACTTAGACGGAATTTTGACTTGTGGAGGTTTGAGCTATAGAGGTTTGACTGGTATTATTAGCAATTATGTAACAACACCAAATACTTAATTAAATAACATTTATAATATTTAGTCTAACTAGTTTTCAAAAAAGTGTTTTCAAAAAGTTTTTTGAGAAGACACATAACGAAAAATTTGCGGACGCGTGTTTATATGATTTTTTTAAATTAAATTTGATTATGTATGTACATGTGTAATGTATACATCATTTTCTTAAAAATGAACACCTGTTTTATATGAAATATGTTTCATAACTGTGTCCTACTGATACTATATATACTACCAATAGAGGCAATTCTCCCCCACCCCAGGAGCACAAAAAAACCTCTTAAATGGTTGAGAGGTCTTTTTTTGTTGTTTGATTAATGAAAACCTGCGAAAACCGCTTTGTACAGGGTCTTTCCCCATATATTGACCCCCTACAGCGGTAATGCGAAAAGTTTAAAACAAATTTTTAATACAAAACTTTTGGGGTTTTACTTTAAATTTTGAATCCGATGTCAAAATTTTTTTCGTTTAGAAACGTCAAATTTTGACAGATGATCATTTTTTCTTATGGAACACCCTGTATATGACTTCATAGTTAAAAAGAGCCGAATTTTCTGATTTCAAATATATATAGTTTAACTATGTTTTATTAAACCGTTTCGGAAATATCGGGCTCCAAACTTTAAAAAATAATATATTTAAGATCTTGGTAAGCGCTGCATTGTTATTGTTTGGCGTTTTTTTAAGATAAATGAATTGAGTAGAAAGAATAAAAACAGAAGATTTATTATTACTAAGGTGATATTTAGCATCTTTTTGTTGACAAGGATACATTATTTTAACAATTCTTAAACTTTAATTTAGACGTAATTATAACTATAACTGCTCTATATGACCACCACCATTATCAATACAGTTTATATAATCCTGCTCAATTTTGTGTATTGTATTCCTTATAAATTGTCTATGATTTTGATTCATATCATCTATCGTGGCAATACTTTTTCTGCGGAGCTCCTCGACATTTTCAGTTCTCTGTTCGTAAACTTTATTTTGCAGGTAACCCCACAGAAATGAATCAAGAGGTGTCAGGTCTGGACTGTTTGGTGGCCAACGAATTGGCCCAGTTCGTCCAATCCACAGGTTATATCTATCTTTCATTTAAAAATCTCAAAATAGGTAACACATTATGCGGTGGGGCACCATCTTGATGCCAAACTATTTGCTCGTATTGCCTTATGGGTAGATCTTCAAGTTTAGCTTCAATTTTATAAGTAAGCATCTCTAGGTATCTCTCTCCCGTCAAGTTGCCGTTATAAAAAATAGGTCCTATGACCTGGTCATTTAAAATTCCACACCATACATGTAGAGATTGCCGCCCTTGAAACTTAATTTCCCTTGTTATTCGGGGGTTTGTTCTTGATCAAAAGCGAACATTTTTTCGATTGTAAATGCCCGCGGTTGTAAAGGTGCACTCGTCGGTCCACAAATTTTTTTTAAAAGTTATTATCTTCTTCTTTTAGCACTAGCATCTCTTGACAAAATTCCACCCGTTTATTTCTTTGCTCTACACTTAAAGTTTGAACAGGTAATATTCGATAAGCAAAATATTTATACTTTTTAAAGTTGAATAAATTTTTTGGCCGATCGATCAAAGTAAATTCTGGCATCTTCTATGGAATGATTTGGGTGTTCTAAAAGAAATTCAACATTTTTGATGGGCAATTTGAGGGAGACAAAGGCCCGAACATGATAGCGTAGATCTAAATGTATTCAAAAATTAGTAAAAACTTACCTACCTTCGAAATATAGCAAAATATGTAATTCTTCTTCTGGATCGACAAGAATTGTCCGACGTTTTCGTCGTAGAGTTTTCCTGATGCGAAATGCTCGTTCTATATTTTTAAACGTATTTTTTGCCGGAATGGCACGTAAAGGAAAGGTTCAACGATATTCCTCTCTGGCGGCATTTGCGTTATTATTATTTTTATAAAATATACGGACGATGTCACATTTTTCTTCATCACTGTACGGCATTTTTTAACATTTATGGATCAACAAACAAGAAATGACAATGTCATCTGAATGATTTGTTTTTTAATAAATGTCAAACAATAACAATGCAGCGCCTACCAAGATCTTCAATATATTATTTTTTAAAGTTTGGAGCCCGATATTTCCGAAACGGTTTAATAAAACATAGTTAAACTATATATATATTTGAAATCAGAAAATTCGGTTCTTTTTAACTATGAAGTCATATACAGGGTGTTCCATAAGAAAAATGATCATCTGTCAAAATTTGACGTTTCTAACCGAAAAAAAAAAAAATTTGACATCGGATTCAAAAATTTAAAGTAAAACCCCAAAAGTTTTGTATTAAAATTTTTTAACTTTTCGCATTACCGCTGTAGGAGGGGGTCAATATATGGGGAAAGACCCT
>JACEGR010009841.1:0-23273 GCA_014170235.1 Listronotus bonariensis
AGTTAACAATAAACAACAGGGATTCTGATCCTATTGGAAATTTGTGATTTAACACGCCTTTCCACGTCTTGGAATAAAGTCATCTTATGTCAGTAGCTTTACACTCGTGATCAAGGTGTCTGTAAATTAAAATATCATCACGTCTCGACTTCAGTGTCGGCATTCAGGTGAGAACGTGATAAAATATACATTCGCTATTGCTTAAAAAGCTAGTTGGTAACTAGTATAAATTGAAAATCTTTATGATCTTGTTTTTCGATGATATACTCATCGTTGTCATCACATTTAAGACGTCGTAAAGGCAGAGGCTATTCTCAATCAGTTCGAAGACTAAACGATAGTCTAATACATCTTTTCGTTATCGTCTTAAACAGACATCTAAAAGATGTGTCCTCTGTAGCCCATAAAACCATATGTTTCGAAGACGTCTTTCAAGATGTTTTTTTATAACATCGATGTCTTTAAAGATGACTACGTTCGAACATAGTGTATTTAGTGTCTTTGTGTTGTTAGGGGGACTAGTTGCAAATGTGGCTGCCAGTCTTAATTTAAAACCACCAAAGCTGGCTTTCTTTTAATAATTTTGAGATATGGAAAGGTACCTGACATGAATTTATTGTAATATCGGCATTGTTGCCAGATTTTCCAGTTTTGTGCTACACATAATATTATCACGCTTTAAATGAAATGCCAAAATTTGTTTAGCTTCAAAATACTCCAAATTTTTTAAAAATCCAATCTTTCAAGTACCAGGATAACACGGCATTTTACAAGATTTGACAACAGTGCTGATAGCTCGATCAATTAGGCATGTCTCAAAACCTCAAACAAATTTTGTAAAGCCACAGCTCTGTCGTTTTTTAAAGATATTTATAGTTACATACTATTTGCCGGAGGTGAAGCGTAGCCATACGCGATTCGTGGTAATGATCACGAAAGCTTGGCAAGATTTCCTATTTCGACAAAAGGCAGGATATTTCATATAGCAATTAAATGTCAATTGCCTTCGGTTGCGCAATCCGTCAGTTCAATTCTTACTTTTTTTTTCTGCCATACGTATTTATTTTTTAACCAATCTAGCTGATATTTGGGGGACACAAATGATTACAGATTCTGTAATTCTTAAGATAAAGTGTTTTCTGTAAATAATGCCAGAGGGCACTTGCCTAAATCTTCAAATTTTATTTTTGTTATCATAACTTTTTTATTATGACAAATAATGCAGTGCTGAAGGCGCCATTTTTATAAATAATCAAAAATTAAAAATAAGGTGTAAATTTGTTAAAAGTCACTGTCGGTTGAGTTACTGATACCTCTGTATATGTAGGTTCTGATTGAAACTGATGAAAATGTCTTGATGTCCCATTGGTACTAAACTTGTAGTTTATCGACTTTAATAAAGAGTATTTATTTTTTAAGTTTTTGATTGCTCTATAAAATGGCGCCCCCAGCTTTGCGATATCTGTCAAAATAAAAGGTTATGATGTAAATAAATTTTAAGTTTTAGGTAAAGTGTCCTCTGGTGGTATTTAAAAAAAGTACTTTTGTCTTAAAATTTTAGAATCTGCAAAGCTCGATTTGTGTGCCAAATATCAACTGATTGGTTAAAAATAAATACAATATGGCGAAAACCAAAAATAAACATTAAACTTTGACGGCTTGTAACCTCGAAAACGAATGACATTTTGAAAAAATTACATGAAGCTCTACCCTTATTTTGTCAAGTAGAATCACCCCCTTTAAGTTTCGTGATCGATTTTGAATCACCCTGTATATTGGCAACGAATAAGGACAGAATTTGAAAATTTAGTAATATAGTAAATTTGATTTGCCCAATTTAATGCAAAAAATAAATGGGGTACTCCATTTAAAAAATTTAAAAATATACGTGTAGCACAAAACTGAGAAATCTGAGGCAACAATGTCGATACGACTATTTAAGTCTGCATCTCCAAAAACACCCTAGATACCCAACTAGGTAATTGTAGCTTCAGCGCTTTTAAAAATTGTTTTTTATTTGAAAGAGTGCACTTCCGCGAACCCTTACGATTTTTAGCACATGGTTTAAAAACTGCATGCAGAACATTGTGGTAAACTTGTCTGACAAAAGTGACGCGTTCGCCGAGTCCGACGCCCGAAACATTTAACATTGACAGGGTGGGTTAGGCGCCGCTTCCATAAGAACCCCCTCTAAAAAGGTTTTAAAAGTGTTATCATATAGTGAATTTCATAACTGGCTCAGAGACTATTATAAATTAAATATTTTTTTTAAACTTTTCCACCCTGTATCGAGATACATTTAGCGAGCTAAATAAGATTTAGAAGTAGCAGTGGCTACATGCGGTTTTAAAAAAGTGTTTCTGGATGCTTATTGCTACAAAATTAATAGGTGCGTTTTATTGCTGCCATTCCAGAATCGGAATGGTACGAAAATAGCGTTTTCTTGCAAAGTTCATCGGTTTCTGCGGCCACCCTACCGACTATTTTGACGATAGAGCTGATGGAATGTTGGTTTGGAGTGGGGAAAGAAACAGCTGTTTAAACATAAATTATTTTAAATTAATTTATACAACGACATTTATCTTTTTGTTTTGGGGCCGTCCGTGGTTGCGGCAATCTTTGATTTTTTGCTCTAAGATTATGTTGACACTTTTTTACAATTGACATTTTATTTTTTCCTCCAAACCGTTTTGTTGCTAGCAGTTTTTTTCTTAAGCCACGTACAGACTTGGATACAATCGGCGAAAACATTTGTTCGGTCGGCCGACTTGTTGCAAACGCCATGGCAACAACAACATCCGTGGGTGTTTTCATCCAAAGAATCGGCAAGACGCCTGTTTTCCATTTAATATGGAAAACATCGGCAGGTTTGTACGAGCTTTAAAACTGGTGTGGACGCGAAAAACTTGTATCTGCAAATGTTGACCAACTTTGTTGCTGAAAATTTTTTGAACAAGATACAATCTGCCGACAATGTTGTCCCGATTGTATCCAAGTCTGTACAGGGCTTTAACGCCGAGCACGCGCCTAACATAAAGATTTGTCGTGTTATATTAGAGAATAACCTTACAATGTTATGAAGTTTAATTAACTTGAGAATTACAATTAGGTTTAGGTTACTTCTAAACGTAAGAAAATTTATTAGATTTACATTCCAATTCGGTAAAAAAATCTAGTAATAAATCAGCCTTCCAGTAAAATTATACCTAAATGGTTTTTATTAATTATCATTGAGAAATGTTATACTGGGTGGGCTCAAAAAAGAAGCCAACTTATAAAAAAATTGTATATAAAAGTTGCCAAATAAAACAGTTGCATAAAACAATAAAAAATTTGAAACTTTACCAGAAACCTGATATTTTCAACCACTGTGGAAATAAAAACAATTAGGGAGGGGCTAGGGAGGGCTTAGCCCCCAAAACGGCGATTAGCCTCCCTCCCCCAAAATTATTGGGCATTAAAAATGTATTACTGTTTTTTGGCAAATATAGTTTATAAACTGGAGCTTAAGGCCCCCTCCCCAAAACTAGTGGCTATTTGCGCCACTGCAAGTAGTTATGTTCTTACTATTGGTACTGGTTATGCTGAGCTAATAGCTCATACTAAGATTTTTTGTTTGTTAGTGCAATTTTTGCGCCGCCTATTCAAATTCATGGTGTATCTGGAAAATATTTAACACACCGTAGTTCAGAAACTAAGACGTTTAGGACATATGTTTATATGAAGTTTTTTTCTTATGTTTTGTTATAGAATCGCCCTGTAAAGTTTGTCGGTTGAGTTACTGGTATGTTTGTAGGTAATTTGATTGAAATTGATGAAAACTTTGATGTCTATTGGTGCCTAAACGGTAAGGTTTATCGAGTACCTTATTTTTTAAGGTTTTGATTGTCTATAAAATGGCGCCCCTGGCTTTGCGATATCTGTTAAAATAAAAAGTCATGATGTAAATAAATTTTAAGTTTCAGGTAAAGAGCCCTCTGGCGTTATTTAAAAAAAGTACTTTTGTCTTAAAATTTTAGAATCTGCAAAGCTCGATTTGTGTGCCAAATATCAACGAAAAAACAAAATAAAAATTGAACTTTGACGGCTTGTAACTCGAAAACGAACGAAAAAAAAATATGAAGCTCTACCCTTATTTTGTCAAGTAGAATCACCTCCTTAAGTTTCGTGATCGATTTTTGAATCACCCTGTATAAAATAACACCCTGTATGTAATTTTCTGTCAAGTTAGTCAAGTACTTATTTCTATTAAAAGAAACAAACCTTAAACATCACTCTTTCCGCGATCTTCGAGTAGTGCGGTTCATGTTTACGTAGAGGTTTACATAGACCTCCCGGGTAGGCGATTGAAGGCATCGTACGAGCGTGGCTGTACCCTTGGGGATCGAGAAAAGATTCACGCTAAATTGGGGCTTCTTTCTTCAGGGGCTAAGCGCTGTAAGTGAAGATTCCTAAAGCCTGAAGTTTTTGCGTTTTGGTGTTGAACACATGGTGTCCTCGTATGGTCGAGGAGGTGCGCATGCCTGCGGAAATACGTCAGGAATGAAAGTGACGGTTATGCGCGTTACCAGTAGCAGCCGCTGGCTAGATAGTCGCAATTTATGCATTGCATCGAAGAAAAACAATAAGTAATAACAATTAAAAAGTGAAAAGCTCGGTAGCCACCAGGGGCACAGGCCCGACTTACTGGAGACTCCCACCCAGAATACAACCCCCTCTCACAGAGGGACGTACTGGCAATTGGACTTTCGGGGACCTACGTCACAAACAAAGAAACAACAAACAACAACAACAACCTTAAACATTTACATGTTGGTACTGCGTCACTCAAAATTTATAAAAGTTGAAACATTTTCGCAGTTTTGTAATATAGTCTTGACCTAGACCTAATAATAAACACTAACATCGTAAAAATACTAATATTAAGGATCAGTTTCCAGGTTATTTTTGTTCCTGATATTTAAAACCGTGGGTAGATGTTTTTCAAAATTAATAAAAATAAATAAAACAAAGAATTTTAATGGCCAAGAACTTCACATTTAATTGATATTGAGCTAGAAAGGATGTTTTTATACGTAAAGGTGCTACGAAAATAATCATTTAACTTCCAGTTTTACGACACAAATACAAATGTTTGTTTTTAGTGCAAGATTCCTTTTATGGATTTTCTGAGGAAACCATTTGTTTTATACGGTCCTATCTGACCGAGCGTCGGCAGTGTGTGGTGCTTGATGGAGAATCATCTGGAATGGGCCATGTTACTTCTGGAGTTCCACAGGGGTCAATACTGGGGCCTCTGCTTTTTATTCTTTATACGGCTGATCTGTCAAAATACATTAATTATTGCACTTCTCAAATGTACGCGGACGACACTCAGCGTATGTTTAGCTTCTTGCCTTATGAACACCATATAGCGGAATACAGAGTCAATAAAGATTTAGATACCTTAGCAAATATGTCAGCAAAGCAAAATCTGTTTCTTAATGTAAAAAGTGCTCGATAACTTATTTTAAAGGTAGAAAGGCATGCGAAGTTGATAAATCCATGAAAGTACAGATTATTGACAGCCTATTACCAGTAAAAACTTCTGTAAGATCGCTGGGATTGCATTTAGACTCTGGGTTGACATTCAGCACTCACGTTACTAGTTTGCTACAAAAAGCTTTCATGAACCTTAAACTGTTATATAGTAATCGTGGGTTGTTGTCTAAAAACTCAGAGTGCTTTTGGCAGAGGCCCTTGTGTTGTCCTTTTTAATTATTGTGGTTATGTCTATGGCCCATTCCTGGATTTAAAAAACCAAAAACGCATTCAAAAGGTTCAAAACAGTTGCTGTCGCTTTGTCTTTGGTCTCCGTAGGTTTGATCATGTGTCAGCTAGAATAGCCGAGCTAGGATGGTTGGACATGGCCAACAGGAGAAAGTTACAATTTGCCGGTTTTGTGAAGAAAATCATGACCACAGGAAAACCTCCCTATCTGAGGGATAAGCTGCATTTCAGAAGTGAGACTCATGCTCTTAACACCAGATTTTGTGATATGTTGTCCATTCCAAAGCACAGCACGTCCACTTTTAAGAGGTGTTTTTCCTACCAAGCAGCCATAACATATAATAACTTTACCGACGCTATGAGATCCTGTGGAAGTGAGGCCTTTAAAAAGTTGTTTAAACAATTTCTTGTTCATTACTGATGTAAACGCCATTTATCTTTTTGTTTTAAATATTTTTAATTAGTTTTAAGTTTTAATTTGTATTTGTGATTTTTAACGATATTTTTATTTGTAACACTTATTTTTACACGGTTTAAAAGTTAGTTTTTGTGGTTAATTTATTTTGAGATGTGTGGTGTTGGCACTGGGTTAAATGTAAGAATAGCTGGTACCCTGTACCTATAGCTAAATTTCGCCCAGTGTTGGCACCATAAAGCTTATAAATGAAGTTTATTTGTAAATAGTAATAGGAAAACATAAATAAAAGATGTTTATTATTATTATTATTATATACAGGCTGTCCCAAAAATGTAGAAAATTACCTGGATTTAAAAAAATACGTAAAAGAATATTACTAGTTTATATAATTTCTTTTGTATAGGCCTTCTTTTCGCACTCTTGGCTCCCAAAGAGCTCCAATAGAATAATTGTTTTGAGACCTAATTATTGAGCCACAAAAATATTTATGACCTTTGGTTTGGTTGGTTGGTTTGAGGCGGGGTTGGTTATTCGACCATATTTGCACTGCAGCCTATTGGCTTATTGTGCACCCTTCCCTTGTTACAGGAGTCCGCTTCCCTTTATCAGGTTTAGTAGATTTCTGCCAAGATGTTCATGCGGGAGAGGGTTCCCGCTATGTATGTTCCCAAATAGAGTGTGTCTTTTGCGTGTCAGTGCAATGCAGTTGTTTATTAGGTGTGAGGCTGTTTCCTCCTCTTCCCCGCAAAGCCTGCATGTTATGGGTCCATTGTAACTGCCCATTTTTTGCAAGTGTTTCCTTAGATGACAGTGTCCTGTCAGAAGTCTTACCATTTGTCTTAGCTGAGTGCGCTCCAGCTGGAGGACCTCAGTTTTTAGTTCCTTGAAAGGATCACCCAGTGTCTCCTTCGCATGTCTTTGTCCAGGTGATGTATGCCAACGAGCAAGATGTTGTTGTTGAGACCATCTGCTTATCGTTGTTTTCGTCACCTTTTTGGACAGTCCGAGTACTGGCTCTGAACCGTTGAACCTTTTAGACAACCCAGCTCTCGCTAGTTCATCTGCATTTTCATTGCCTTCTATTCCCGAGTGTCCAGGAACCCACAGAAGTTCTATCCTGTTGTTCCTGGCGGCGAGCTCTTTGATACTATTCAGGCACTCCATCGTGATTTTGGATGTTATACGATGGGCATCCAAGGCTTTTAGAGCAGCCTGGCTGTCTGAGAGAATGTGAATGATGTGGTTGTGATACCCTCTTCTCATATTCTCTTGAACGCATGCTAGAATAGCATATATTTCTGCATGGTATACAGTGGCTTGCCTCCCTAATGGGAGGCTAAAAGTCGCGTTGTACCTTGCCCCAAATACACCAGCACCTACTCCATCATCCGTCTTTGAGCCATCGGTGTACCAAACCAAGCCTCTGTCAAGTGATGGAGGTGTTCCATTTGTCCATATGTCAGGATAACAGCTGACCTTATATGGTTTTTCAAAGTTATGGACCCCCTCGCTAGTTCATCTGCTTTTTCATTGCCTTCTTTTCTCGAGTGTCCAGGAACCCACAGAAGTTATATCCTGTTGTTCCTGGCGGCGAGCTCTTTGATACTATTCAGGCACACCATCGTGATGTTATACGATGGGCATCCAAGGCTTTCAGAGCAGCCTGGCTGTCTGGGAGAATGCCAATGATGTGGTTGGGATACCCTCTTCTCATATTCTCTTATGACCTTTAAAAAGTAGCTAAAATGAATACTAGTTTCGAAAAATGGATAAACTGCCATTTACGTACGTGATCATATTTAGTGACTTTTATTTCAAGTTATTTGGGAACATCGTCATTATTGAAGTAACTAAGCACAAAACACCGCGTTACTGTTCAATAGTTTACGTCATAAAAATACGTACTGGGTTAGTAAAAAGTACCGCAACTTTTTAATATCTTTAAAACCGCTGAAGCTACAATTACCTAATTAGGTATCTAGGGTGTTTTGGAGATGCAGACTTAAATAGTCGTATCGACATTGTTGCCAGATTTCTCAGTTTTGTGCTACACGTATATTTTAAATTTTTTTAAATGGAGTACCCCATTTATTTTTTTGCATTAAATTGGGCAAATCAAATTTACTATATTACTAAATTTTCAAAATTCTGTCCTTATTCGTTGCCAATATACAGGGTGATTCAAAAATCGATCACGAAACTTAAAGGGGTGATTCTACTTGACAAAATAAGGGTAGAGCTTCATGTAATTTTTTTCAAAATGTCATTCGTTTTCGAGTTACAAGCCGTCAAAGTTTAATGTTTATTTTGGTTTTCGCCATATTGTATTTATTTTTTAACCAATCCAGTTGATATTTGGCACACAAATCGAGCTTTGCAGATTCTAAAATTTTAAGACAAAAGTACTTTTTTAAATACCGCCAGAGGACACTTTACCTAAAACTTAAAATTTATTTACATCATAACCTTTTATTTTGACAGATATCGCAAAGCTGGGGCGCCATTTTATAGAGAATCAAAAACTTAAAAAAATAAGATACTCTTTATTAAAGTCGATAAACCTTACCGTTTAGGCACCAATAGACATCAAAGTTTTCATCAATTTCAATCAAATTACCTACATACATACAGGGTATCCAGTAACTCAACCGACAATTGACTTTAACAAAGAGTACCTTATTTTTTTAATTTTTGATTATTTATAAAATGGCGCCTTCAGCTTTGCGATATTTGTCATAATAAAAGTTATGATGTAAATAAAATTTAAGTTTTAGGTAAAGTGCCCTCTGGCGGTATTTAAGAAAAGCACTTTGTCTTAAAATTTTAGAATCTGTAAAGCTCGATTTGTGTCCCAAATATCAACTAGATTGGTTAAAAAATAAATACAATATGGCGAAAAAACCAACATAAAAATTGAACTTTGACGGATTGTAACTCGAAAACGAGTGACATTTTGAAAAAATATATATGAAGCTCTATCCTTATTTTGTCAAGTAGAATCACCCCCTTAAGTTTCGTGATCGATTTTTGAATCACCCTGTATAATACACTTCACCTCCAGCAAATAGTATGTAAGCGCCTAAATATCTTTAAAACGACTAGAGCTGTCTTTACAAAATTTGTTATTTGGGGGTTTTTAGACATGCCTAATTGATCAGTGATATCAGCACTGTTGTCAAATCTTAATAAAATTGCCGTGTTGTCATATCTCGGTTACTTGAAAAGATTGGATTTTAAAAATTTGGAATATTTTTGAAACTAAATAAATTTGGCATTTCATTTAAAACATTGATAATATTATGTGTAGCACAAAACTGGAAAATCTGGCAACGGTGCCGATATTTTTAATAAATTCTTCATGTCGGATACCTTCCATATACCAAAATTGGTAAAAGTAGCTTTGGTGGTTTTAAATTAAGACTAGCAGTACATTTTACTAACCTAGTCCCTAACAGCACAAAGACATACTAAATACACTATGTTCAGACATCAAGACATCTTTAAGACATCGAATGTTACATAAAAACATCTTGAAGACGTCTTCAAGCATATGGACATGAACAGGACATCTTTAAGATGTCTGTTTTTAAGACGTCTTTTGAAAGATGTATTAAAGATATCGTTTTAAGTCTTCAGACG
Organism: Listronotus bonariensis; assembly: GCA_014170235.1. Lineage (NCBI taxonomy): Eukaryota > Metazoa > Arthropoda > Insecta > Coleoptera > Curculionidae > Listronotus > Listronotus bonariensis. Next base: position 9,827 of record JACEGR010009841.1, read on the forward strand.
TTGAGGCATAATATGTACATTAACACGACGTCTTTAAGATGTGATGTGCTGTCTGGGGTATATCATCAAAAAAACAAAATCATAAGATTTTCAATTTATACTAGTTACCAACCTTTTTTTAAAGCAATAGCAGATGGCTTATATTTTTTATCACGTTCTCTTTACAAGATACCGACACTGGAATCGAGGACGTGATGATATTTTAAACTAATTTTGTTTACATACGATCACGAAGGTGTAAAAACACTGACATAAGATGACTATTCCAAGACAATGGAAGGCGTGTTAAAATCTAAATTTCCAATAGGATCAAATCCCTGTTGTTTCCTATTGTTAACTCAATAATAGTTTGTAATAGTTCAAAGTGGAATATAATTTTGAAGCGCAAGCGTCTTTATGCTAAAACAAACATTTTTCTTAAGAAAAAAATCATCCCGAACGACTCGAATAGATGCACCGTTGAATTCGAGGGGGCATTAGCTTAATAACGGTACTACTGATAGGAATGTATAAAAATAAAATTTTGACAGCAGAAATGTCAAAAAAATAACATTTAAGGTGTAATTGTATTCAGAATGTCATATTCTATTGAAATCAGATAAAATATACAGGTGGTGACATTTTAAATTTTAAAGTAGCAGTCATTTCCGGTTAAACCGAAAATAATAAAAGACAACTTAAAAAATAAATCAATCTGAAAATATGTCAAATATCTATATACCAAATTTCATTCTTCTATTTTAAAAGGTAAAAAAGTTATAGTGGGGAACCCCTCTAAGAAACACCTGGTATAGTAGACTTAGCATAACGTCTGCTACTTTTTTTAACACGCTTTTATTAACTTGGGTTGTAACTATCTATCCATCTATCCATCTATCTATCCATCCATCTATGAATGTAACGGAATCTTTGAGCCTAATTTTAACCAACTTCCAGCTATTCGATTTCTTTGAAACTTTGCACACGTATTAAGGACCCATGACAATGCAATAATCTGCAAACAGTATCCCGTTATCCTGGTTTGTATCGCCAGGAAAAAAAAATCCATTATATTATTATAACCACCGCTTGATACCACCAAGTGTCATCTGTCACCTGTACGTCCCAGTGGTACCAACCACCGGCCATTTCAAGAGTTCGATCTGAATCGATTTTACTCAAATTTTATATTAGGTTATTTTCAGAAAGGCCATCTGAAAAACTTTGCTACTCTTGACAAAATGGCGAAAAAATTTTTAGTGGGTTGCCATCTGTTGGCAACATTCCAAACTTTTATACATACATAAATGCATATCGAACTAAAAATGAAAAATAAATAATAGTTTAAAAAACTAAAAACACGCTTTTATATGCAACCGAACTAAAAATTAGAAAATAATTTTTCATTAAAAAAATATTGTCATTTCATAGTAAAAAGCGTAGGGTGCATTTTACTATTTTTTCATAACCTTTCCATCATAGATATTGGCAAATATAATAATTCTAACATTTAATATATTAAACACCCCACGCTTTTTACTATGAAATGACAATATTTTTTTTAATGAAAAATTATTTTCGAATTTTTAGTTCGGTTGCATATAAAAGCGTGTTTTTTTAGTTTTTTAAACTATTAATTATTTTTCATTTTTTAGTTTTTGCTACTCTTGACAAAATGGCGAAAAAATTTTTAGTGAACAAGAGTAGCAAAGTTTGTAATGTTTCCAACAGATTGCAACCCACTAAAAATTTCTTCTTCATTTAGTAGCAAAGTTTGAAATGTTGCCAACAGATGGCAACCCAGTCAAAGTTTGGAATGTTGCCAACAGATGGCAATCCACTAAAAAATTTCTTCTCCATTGAGTGGCAAAGTTTGAAATATTGCCAACAGATGGCAACCCAGGTGTTGTTTTTATAATATAATGGAATTTTTTTTCCTGCCGATTAAAAACAAGATAACGGGATACTTTTTGCAGATTATTGCATTGTCATGGGTCATTAATAAGTGTGCAAAGTTTCAAAGAAATCGAATAGCTGGAAGTTGGTTAAAATTAGGCTCAAAGATTCCGTTACATAGATAGCCAGATTGATAGATAGATAGTTACAAGTTAATAAAAGCGTGTTAAAAATAAAATTTTGAGAGCAGAAATGTCAAAAAATTACATGTAAGGTGTAATTGTATTCAGAATGTCATATTCTATTGAAATCAGATAAAATATACAGTTGGTGACATTTAAAATTTTAAAGTAGCAGTCATTTCCGGTTGAACCGAAAATAATAAAAGACAACTTAAAAGATAAATCAATCTGAAAATATGTCAAATATCGATATACCGAATTTCATTCTTTTATTTTAAAAGGTAAAAAAGTTATAGTGGGGAACCCCTGTGAGAAACATCTGGTATAGTAGACTTAGCATAACGTCTGCTACTATTTTACTTTTAAGTATTTATTTATTTATTTATTTATTTATTGATACTCTTACAAACACCAAGTTTTACAGAAATGGTAATTACAGGTAAGAGAAAAATTGCCTACTAACTAAATAACACTTACAACTATACAACACAAGACACACCAACTAAACAATTTACAACATTCCTTGCAACTGTTTGCTTTTTGTGTGAAATATATCAAAGTTATGCTCCCTAGCTAAATTGTTACACTGGATTAACATGTTATTAACAGGTGATATACTACTGTGACTTATACTAAAAACATCATTATTCAGAATTCTTAAGTTTATCTTTGGCACCTTAAAATGTATAAAATCTACAATATTACAATTTTTATACTTAAAATTATTAATCACATTGTATATAAACATCACAGCTTGTTTGTTTCTTCTTTGGACTAGAGTATTAAAATTAAAGCTATCTAACATTGCCCTGTATGAAACCATATATGGATATCGGTTGTTCTTTCTCACATATAAGTATCTAAGAAATCGTTTCTGAACTCTCTCTATAAGATCTATGTGAGTTTTTGCTGATGGCATCCATATTTGTGTGGCGTATTCCAAATGTGGTCTCACCAAGGCATTGTACAGTCTTATAACTGTGGCTATATCCCAATCTTTACTGTTTCTTATAACAAACCCCAAAGACTTATAAGCCTTGTTCGTAACAGAGACATAATGGCTATTAAATTTAAAATTTGATTGAAAGAGAACACCAAGGTCCTTTACTGTATCTTTGCGATCAATTTTTACATTATTAACAATATAATTATTTACAATATAGTTATTTTTCCTTGTAAAGGTCATAACTGAACACTTTGTGACATTTAAAGACATTTTGTTTTCACTAAACCATTCTACCAATCTGTTTAAATTGTTTTGCAGCTCTACACTATCTGCTGCACATGTTATAATTTTAAATAACTTAAAATCATCTGCAAATAATAGCCCAGTTGAATTTTGTATGCAGTCTGGCAAAGAATTGATAAATAAGCTAAAAGAAGAGGGCCCAGAATGCTACCTTGTGGCACCCCTGAGGTGGCAGTAAACTTATATGAGAAGCATTTACCAATTCTTACCATTTGCTTTCTATCTTCTAGGTAAGATTTTAAAAATAAATATGCTGATTCAGATAATCCATACTCAAGTAATCGAATAATTTATTAATTGATTATCATCTAGAATATGCGAATAGTAGAGAGAATTCCTTGAGAAATAAATCAACTACTTGCGATTTTAGAACGAAAAATCCAAGCGCAAAACGGTTTATTAGTAAGTATGTAAAAAAACATATCTAAGCTATTGGTGAAGTAGTTATAATTATTCTAGGCAGGTAGGCATACGTAGATGGTAGAAAGATAAAACACCTTCCATCTAAGAAGCGCTAAGAAATCAGAAGCTTATTATGGACGGAGACAGCCTGCACTACTCGTTTTTTATTTCGGTTTTAAAGCCAAACATTACGAGCTAATAAATCAAGAGTTAAAAATTAGTTCTATTGTCGTAGATAATGTGCTCATGTCTAGGAAATGGCTCCTCCATCACTATAAGCATAAATGTTATTTCATTTGAAGAGCTGTTTGCCTTACCAATGACCACGTTTTTATAATAAAAAAATCTTAGTTCTTAGTCACCGACGAGTTGTAAAAGCTCTTGCTATATCCGGGTGGTGCGTCACCAAGCGGAACATAGGAAATCCCATATAAATTTTAAGGGGGTTAATTAATTGACTCCCTGTACATTTTATGAAAAAAGCAAAGAAAACTTTTTGAAGCCACCAATCTTGACAAATCATCGTGCCAAGTTTCAAAAAATTTTAATTATCTAATCTTAAATTATTATTCAATGAAATGTTATTGCAAAATCACCAAATTTTTGGTTGGAGACGCACCAACATAGGCGTAACTAACCATTAAACCTGTAGGGGGCCTAGGGGCGGCCAGGCAACATCCTGGGGGCGGCCCGGACGCCGCTAAAACGTTCTATTTACATACATACCATATAGTAACATTTTTTTCCTGGGGGAGGAGGGGCTTCGTTTACTCTGTCTCCGTTGTGATCATAGGCAAAAACTGCCTATGAACGTTTTGAGGTGGCATGAAGTGTAAATGATGATCTATTAAAAATTTGCCCCTAAAACCCTACACAGGACCGTGCTTACCGGGTGGTGCAAGTGGTGCAAGGCACCAGAGCGCAACTTACCCTATAGGAACGGCCCTGACCCTATATGTCCATTTTTTGCAAAAATGTACAGGGTTTTCATTTTTAATTTTTACTTTAACCAAGAAGGATAGAAAAAATCTTTCTGTCTAAAAGTTTATATCTACTTTTTTATCTATTATCTTCTGATCTTAGATTTTAATAAAGGTTTGCACGAAATACAAAAAGTTTAATTTCTTCCCTCTATTATTTTTTAAGCATAAAAAAAGAAACAAATGGAAATTAAAAACTCAAGAAAAATAAAAAGGAAACTTTTTTATATGGAACGCCCTGTATATTATGTCACCATTGAAAGGCTCTTTTAAAGAGCTTGAGAAAATACTACATTTAATATATCTATCTTTAGTAGTTTTCGAAATATGACCACTTAAATCTGAAAATTATGCCTACCTGACAGCACTAAGGAGAGACTGTAGATGTAAAGGAAATTATACCCATATTTAAATGGCCATATTTTCAAAACTATTAAAGATAGATATATCAAATGTGGTATTTTGTAAAGTTTCTTAAAAGATTTTTTAATGGTGACATAATATACAGGGTGCCATATTTAAAAAATTTACCTCTTCATTTTTCCCCAGTTTTTGATGTTTCTTTGTCTCTTTTTATGCTGAAAAGATAATAAATATGAAAAAGTATGAAACTCTTATACAGAACGTTTTTTCTAGCCTTCTTGATTATAGTTAAAAGTGGATGGCAAATATAAATGACAACCCTGTACCTATGCGAGCTAGGAGTTGACGGACTAATTCATCATATCCCTTGTTTTAAACAAATCCATTAAAACCACCATAGTCAAAGATACAAGCAAGAAAACTTTAAGATTTTTCAGAAATTACATATCGTAAACAAATAACTTTTTTACTTTTCGCGAAGTTCAAGTCTAAATAACCTACGTTAGACAATAATTTCTTATGTTTTTTTAAATTTAATGCTTTGTTTTCAAAAGTGCTTGTTTCCAGCGCCAGCGAAGAACATACCAAAAATTGTGTAATTTCTGTCGATATTTATCGACAATTTGGATCCGGATACCCATTTTAACAGCTAATATTGACAGTGTTGCAACATTGTTTTTCTTAGTTTAAATCAGCAATTGTCCTGCACAAAAACGACCCAAAATCCTAAAATTTGCAGGATCCTACGATAGCAAACTTTTATCGAAAATACATCGAAGTTATTGTCAGATTCTACAATATATTTTTTAATTTAATTTACTGTTCGCCCACCGAGTGACACCGGGTGAGCCGGGAACACGCTTATAGGGACAGGGAAAGTAATTCCTCACTATCGACATCCCCGAATATCATTCGATGATGCTTTGGAGGCTCGTCTCGACGGCCACAAATCTTTCGCCAGCCACAAATCTTTCGCCAGCTTTCTGTTCGCAGAAAGACATTGTTGCCAAAGTATTGAAAGTCTACGAAGATGTTAGGGAATTTAAATATTAAGTACATATTATATTCGGTTTATTTAACAAAATAATGTAATATGTGGTAAAATAAAATCACTCCAAGGAACCAAAAATAACAACAATAACAAGAATAAAACAGGTACTTTAATTAAATAATAAATATTAAAATATAACAGTGTAAAATAAATTATGATTCTTAGGATAAAAAACTGTCAACATCTTTAAACCAACACATTTTTTGTCCGCATTCTTTTCATCGACGTTTACTCGCTGGGCGAACAGTAAATATTTACAAACCCTCTTATGTAAAGGTCGTGCAGCTTGGACAAACCAAAGCTGAAGATTCCGCATGGCCTTGTCCTTGTGCTTCGGACACCGACCTAATAAGTGTTGTGATGGGAAGAGTACACACGACTCTTATAAGATCCTTTAACAAACACAAAAAGGATTTTGCAATATTTGTACAATTTTAATTATTAGAAATAAATAATAATCCATGTAATTAATACAAAGGAATAATCATTATCGTATATAAAAACCAAGGTTTATATTTATAAAGTTGCGACACATCCTTAACTTTTAGGCGGTTCGAGGTCGGGGGCGCAAGGAAGGGCACACCACAGGGAAAAGTCGGTAAGACTGGGTAAAATCAAAGCTGATGATCAATCCAGTGGCGTCTAGAATTTGCGCATTTCATTTTGCATTGTTTTGGAAGTGATATTTTTTGAAAGATGTAATTCCAAATGTTTTTTATTTAAAGTAAAAGAATATACAACTTAAAAATTATTAAAAACTGTTGTGTAAACGGTTGTTCTTTCTACTAATACAATAAACTGTATATCTCCGGCACTGAACAACATGGCCGAAAAATGGGAGATGTGACGTCATAACACGTCAAAGCAATATGGCCGAATGTCGCGACCCTATATAGACTGACTTTGTATAAAAACAATGTTTTCTACCTACCAAAATTTTTAAATAAATTCTTTTTGTTTTAGGGTCCTGATGGGCAGTACGCTGGTACTGCGCGTGGGAGGGCCATGAGCTCGGGTGCCCTTCTTGGGCACCGCGTCTGATATGCGGGAAGAGGAGCTAGAGGTAGCCCTTAAGGTAAGATATTGTTCCAGTTGTTAATATTAAGGGGTAATGTGGGTTTCAAAAATAAAAATATTTTAAAGTAATAAATAAAATATTTAATTTTATAAATTTTATCAAATTTTCTTTACAAAATAAAAAAAAATATCCTTTTTGGACTATCTGCAATTAGTAACCTTTAAATTAGTCAAAATATTAAATTGATTAAATTGGACAATCGTATTGTTACGGACTTAAAATATAAATGTTTAGTTTATAGAATTGTATAAAATTAGGGCTATTTAATTTAGTTGAATAATTTATTTGAATAATTTATCTTAGTTTTCCAAGTTCTTTCATCAGTTTCGAAGGTTTCCGAAAACACTCGACTTATCCATTTAACACTTTGGTAATTGTTTACTTATCGGACACCACGCCGATTTTGATGATTTTTGGCACATGGCGATTTTTTGGGGCGTTGATTTAGAATCTGAAAGAATTTTTTAGTCGGCAACGTTTTGTTTTCAAGATATCCATTATCAAACTTGAAAAGCAAACTTACCCTATTTTTACTATATTCCCCCTTCTTTTGGCAAATAATTCTTGATTTAAAGTTAAATTGACACTCAGTATTTCATTTCCACCTCCCAATTTTTCCATTTATTTTTTATTTTACCCCTTTTTTCATAAACTAATAAAGCTTCACTTTTAATCACAGTAGCCACGGCTACTGTGATTACGATTGAAAATGATGATTTGGAATTTTATGGAAAAAAGGGGTAAAATAAATAGAAAAATGGGTTATTAGGAGGTAAATATGCCAATTTAGCAGAAAGGTCAAAAAAGAAGGGAGAATATGGTGAATTTGGATTAGTTTTCTATTCAAGATTGATTGCCATTATTAAATTATACGATAGTAGATAGTATTATTATTATGGTATTTTAGGTGGTGATCGTGGGCAATGGCGGTGTGGGCAAGTCCAGCATGATTCAACGGTACTGCAAGGGTACTTTTACCAAAGACTACAAGAAGACCATTGGCGTCGATTTTTAGAAAGACAAATTGAGTGAGTAAACATTTTTTATTAATTTTTTTTATTTATATACATATAAAATGTTTGTTGTAAATTTTGAAAACAGCATACTCCTTTTTGTTGCTTCAAAGGCCTTATTTTTCTTAGATGTTTTAGCATATTTAAATGGGCATTTCTGTCAGCCCCTTTCTCCTCGTCGCACAGCCTCGGATGTTCATTATTTTTTGTAGCGGGGGACCATTTGTTTTAAGAAGAAAAATGAAAACAAAAAATTTCTTAATTCGCGCTCTCCCTACCTTTGGCGCCCTGTCTATAGTGAAACTACAATTATCTTTAATATTAGTAAAAATACAGGTTCTTTACTTTTGAGCAAAAATTACCTCGTTGACTAAACCTCGTAGTTGGCTGATACAATTTGATATTTAATGATTGTTTTTTGGTTTTGGAGCATGCAGAACTTTTATGAAGAACAACTTTTTTCGTAAAATTAATAATAAAAAAAATTCTTATGACTCCAACTACGTAAACACACTGTATATTTAACTTTTTCGTTATTCTTAAAATAGATCTTTTGTTTTTAAATGCTTAAATCGGTTTTGTACTTAAAGAAAAGATGAATCAGACAAGCAAATTCTACATATTTTATGTCGACTGTCATTAGTTTATTGTTGCTTTGTATTTTGGAAAGTAGGTTGACATAAGTTATTTATTAAGTGTACTGTGCCATTTTATACAAACCATATCGACTATTACAAAGAAAAATGAGAGTTGTGTGTGTATATCTTGGCCAAATGCCTGTTTAAATATATGTATATTAATTTTGACTTCCTTGACTTTGTATTATTCGTTCTAGTCAACCTGCTTTAATTTTAATAACACTGACATCTTGTCTTTATGTTTTTTTATCTTTGGACAAACCATGAAGGCTAAAAGCCTAAATACTAACGTACCGTTGGTGTCTTAAGCGAGGTAAGAGGGAGTTTGTTAACACGGGACTTAAATACTTGAAGATTTGGGGGGGAAGGAAAGACCTCCGCGGGCAGCAGGTTCCACAATCTAGAAACTCTAGGGATAAAAGAACGAACAAAGTTGGAAGTTTGGGGCCTGTCCAGTTGGACCGTATAGGAATGCATACGCGCAGAACCACGAGTTTCTCTGTTGGGAACCGTGAGTAATACGAATTAACGTATTGTGTAAAATCACCCTTGTATATGTGAAATAACCTTGTCCTAATTTCATTTTACTGCTGACCAATTACTGTGACCTAATGACCAATGGTGACCAATTGTTACAGCATGAAACGACCTTCAAATGTTGATGTTGAGATGCTAAATATATTTATGTAGGAATTAGTGACCTAAAAATTTTAAACTCTTTATATTTATTCCACTATCTTTGACCAAATAATAAATACCCATGGACAATTCTCTACTAATTGTTACTAGCTTTCAGAATTGAATTTTTAAATCTAAAATTTTTAATTTCGGTCTGCTCTCATCCTTGAATGTCTTCATTTAATACAAAACTTCTTTAATCTTGCTGACCAATTAATTAATTATACTGACCATTTTGTGACCAATTGCATCCTTTTTGATTGAGCCATGTATAATTAATTTTAAACACGCCGTAAAAGTTGGTGTATGAATGACCAATTCGGAGTTGTTTTTAAACCTTAAATTTTTAGATTTTGGGCCGGTAAATAGATGGGACTCGTTTTCTCACTAATATATATGTCGCAGGCAAATGGTTATTTTAGGCAAATGGCTTTTGCCTAGGCAAATACCTTCTGCCTTCTGGCAAATGGTGTATTTTTATTTTCAAATGCTTTTTGCCTATACTCTATTTTTTTGCAAGAGATAGCAATAAAAATGTCTCGGGACGGTTAGAAGGTTGTAAACCATAGGCGCACCAGTCTCTGTGCAAAGAACAGGTAGAAATACACCGAATTGCGTTAAATAAGGATTATACATTTTATATATATTTTAGTATCTTTCCGTATGTGCAACTGAGTATTACAGTATTGTAAAAATGGCTTCTCCGCAGAAACGCGCATGTCTCGGCCATTTAACTGTAAACGAAAAGCAGATTGTTAAAAACGTATTCGATTATACAGGGTGCGGCAGAATGGACTTCCACATTTGGGTAGCAAATAAAGAGTCTACTATAAAATATGAAGCTAAACTTTTATTATTTTCAAAAAGAGCAAAAGGTTTTTTAACTATGTTTTCAAAATTATATCGTGTAAGTGACGGCCGTTAGCAGCGACACACATGCGCAGGCGTTCCTAGAAGTTCCGCATCACTTTTATCACCATGTCTTGAGGAATAGCAGCAGTTTCATCTCGGATCGCTGTCTTGATTTAGGAAAGTCAAGAACCAGTTGCCCTTAAGTTAGCAACCCACTTTAAAATTGTTTTCCGGTCTGGAACAGAGGCATTCGGAGGCAGGAAGCGCGTACAAAATGCTCTTTAAGCTGGCTTAAAAAAACATTCAATCCTGGTTGATGCAGCAAAATATTGAACATCCTACAGATAGTGTTAAACTAGAGTTGTTGCAGCTAGTAAAAGTGAAGTCGCCACAAATAAAGCTAAGTACACACGTTTTGTAATTGATGAAATACCTAAGAAACAAAATATAACTGTATATCGGCTGCCACCCTATCACTGCGAACTAAACCCCATAGAACTTATATAGTCACAAGTGAAAGGTGAAGTAGCCAGAAATAATACTACGTTTAAACTAGTAGATGTTGTGGAAAAAATGTGTCGAACATGTATTAGAAGTAGAAAATAAAATGTGGTCTTTGGATATAATAGTAGATACAACTGTTGAACCTCTAATTATACAAGTAGACTAATATGACTCAAGTAGTGTTAGTATGTCAGATATGGAAGAATGTGAATAACTAGATGTAGATTATGTAGCATATTTAATTAGGTATAGATTATATTTTAAATAATTATTTTTTGACTATGCATTTTTAATGTGTATTACTTTCTTAATAAAATGGTTATTATTAACTATAATTATACCGACTGTACAATATTGATATACTATAAATTTTAAAATACATTTTTACACATATAAAAGAAACAAGATTTTTATTTTACCTAAACTGTTTAAAAGGGTAAGTTCCCAAAAATAAACTCAAGCGCACCGCCACTGTCAAGGTTTTTATCACATTATTCCCACGTAAATACCGGTAAACATCTGTTATTCCTTTGTATTTGACCCAAGAGGTTGACGAATATTAGAGCGGAGTCTGCCGGCCTTTATGATGCCTTATCACTACATTACAGGTAGAATTGAAGAAAATTATTTATACTCGGACTAACACAGAAAGCGAATTGCCATAAAATTAAATGATTTATTACAATCGCTTGCAACGAAACAGGGTATAGTCAATTAACATTTGATTCAATTTGCCTAAGCAAATTTTAGATAAATGGAAATAGAAATATTTGCATAACTAGACGGTCATGCAAAACTGTCACATTGGGGGTCACGGTTAGTTCTGGTTAGTTCAATGCTCTCTTTTTCTAATTTCCTAATAAAGAAAAAAAAGTATTTCACTAACCAAAACTAACCATGCCATGGTCTATAGCGCTTCGAACCCATCAGACCACGGCAAATGCATTTACCTAGGAAAAAGCTTTTGAAATAAAAATATTTTTATGAAGTCATTTGCCCAGGCAAAAGGCACTTGCCTAGGCAGAAACATTTGCCTAAAAGAACCATTTGCCTGCGACATAACATATCAATTTTTTTCGCATTTTTAGCAATTCTTTCACCTTTATTTTATTGCAGAAACAAGTCAAGTGCAAAAAATATTTATTTTTTTTAAACAAAATATGTGTATCGAAGTGTTAATAAAAATAAATATCAAACATCTGTTTGAAGTGAGAAGTTATTGAGTACTATTCTAATTTTTTTAGGCCAAAATCTTTAATAATTTTAAAGATAGAAAGTTTTTGTGGTTACCGAAAATTTAATAAAGTGCACCTGGCAGGTTTCTGAAATAAATGATTCAATATAGTTTCACTAAACTATAATTGTCTTTGAGACCACCCATTTTAGGTTTGGTTTTTGTCATCTAACCTACTAATAGATTTAACCACAAGCACATGAATCCGCGGCTTTTATCTTGAAACCAAATTAAACCATCGAAATCGTTATTTTGCTCTTATTTGTCGTTTTAAATCGACAATTTTGCGGTAGCAAGATTTAATCTAATTTAACTGTCAAGTTTTTCTTAAATCGCATACATAAATAGTTTAATATCTTTAATAATAGATCTAAGCATATAATAAGACTGTTCAATCATGTGGAGTAATAATATTTTATTTAATAGAATTAAGTACATGGTGCATCTGTCTATTAAAAGACCATTGGCAATTTATTTGCACGGTCTTGTGAGTTTTTAGCTCGTTTTTCTTTTTGGGTAAATAAATCAGGTTGGTTAATGTGAGTTATTTTAGACGGAAAGTTATACATATTTACAACTACCTTGTATTTTTACCGAAAATTTTGGCATTTTACTTTACAAATAAATGAATGTAAACAATAAATACCGTGTGTCCCAGGATAGGTGTTACAAGAGGACAAATGGACTAAACATTTTTGAATTTTTAAACGATATTTTGGTAAAACTGGTCGCATGGTTTAAAACTACTAAATACAAAATTTTACTTTAATTGGTTTTATACAGGGTGAGTTATAACTAAAAATATGAAAAATGCCTAAGAACTAACTATTTTTATTTATTATTGTCGCGAAAAAAGTCATCAAACATTTATCCTTTATTTATGAGACGCCAAGTTCTGCACAGCAAAGACACATTTAATCTTAAAGGCTTAAGAACTAACTATTTTTATTTATTATTGTCGCGAAAAAAGTCATCAAACATTTATCCTTTATTTATGAGACGCCAAGTTCTGCACAGCAAAGACCCATTTTACATTTAGAAATAAACTTAACTGGCATAAACACAAAAATTAAAAAATAGTATCTTACCCTCAAAGGCCAGTGACCCCTGTTTACAGGTTTTAAAATTATCTGTAACTGCAGTACTAATAACTACTCAATTTATCTATAAACAGTAAAAATTAAAGAAACATAAAAGTTCAATGACTAAAAAGCAAAAATTAATACCAAAACCGCGAAAAAAGCTTCCCGTACGATTGTAAACAAAGAATTACGAGAAAAGATTACGTCACAATTGAGTGAACATAAGCTTAAATGGGATTGAGCGCTCGAAAAAGTTTTGAAGAGCA
>JACEGR010009842.1:0-23265 GCA_014170235.1 Listronotus bonariensis
TTACACTGTAGCCACAAGAATAAATATATTTATTTATTCTTGTGCCTCGGGTTGTATGTAGAAAAGTATGTGACCTTGGCACTTATCCCTATGCGCTGTTGACGAACTGCTTGAAGTTTACTAAGGCGGTTGGAGTTTTACAGCAAAAAATATGTTTTTTTAAAATTTCGTTTTAAGAAAAAACTACCCATTAAATAAATATAATTTTGTGGATAGAGAGTGTTAAAATAGAAATAGGAATACGGCTGAATTGTTCTTTTTTTTAATTAAAATTGGGACTTAAAAATTTTTTTTTTGCCAATTTAATGTTTTAAATAGCTTCCCCTCTAGGGAACCATAAAAACAGCCCACATACCAAACCTCGTAATTGTAACTTTATTTATAAAATTTTAAAACGTAATTTTGTAAAATGCAGGTAGACCGCCCTCTTAAGAGCTCTTTTCAAAAATGTAAAAATACAATATGGCGTCCGTATGAAAATCCAAAGTTTGGGTAAATATCTCAAAAACAAAAAAGTTAGTAAATTCTTCTTAAAAACGTGTTCTAATAATATAGGAATCTTAAAACCGTAAAATTGGTAGTTTGCGAGCTACAGGCAAAAGTTAAAAATGCATCATTTTGGTTTTCCTTAATTATCTCAAAATCCATAAAAGATAAATAAAATCTGAAAGCAGACCTAATTTTGCAATTAAATTGTCTAAAACTTTCCGACCAACAGTGTAGTTCTAATGGTTCCCGAGTGACTAATACATGTAGGCCCAATTTGGGACTCACTGTATCTTATAGTGTGTCTACGTAAGTAGGCGTCATATTACAAACTTATTATTTTTAATTTTACGAAACAAAATTATTTATGTTCTGCGTGGTCAAAACCTTTAAAGCAAGCATGATATTATATCAAATTATACTAATCACCTACGGGGTTAGCACAAAAATGTGATTTTTACTCAAGAGTAAAGTAGATAACTGTATTAAAGTGAATGTCAAAAATTATTATAAAGAAAACATGTTTAGAATAGAGGGACTAAGATGCAAAAGGGTAATTTTTGTTATTTTAAAGTTTTTTACTATAATGTGTCTTCTATAAAATGTTAAATACATTTTTTTAGCAAAAAATTAAAAAAAAATGACAACATACTCTAAGGACAAACTTTAAGGGGTCCAATGAAAAATTACTGGTTTGTATTAATATGTCATATAAAAAAGTCATGACATCAAGTTTGTTCGAGACTAAGGCTAAGACTTTTTCCCAGTTTATTGTAACAAGTTCCAGGATGACAACCTAACAATTGTGAATTATACCTTTTTTTAGATTATAATTGACACATATTAGGTTCACATCGTAAAAATTTTTGCAATAAATTGGAGTAAACATTTGCCATGTAAAATTCGCTTAAACGAGAATTTAAAAGAGTATTTTTATTTTAGGGAAATGCGGTGGTCGTAACGTTTATTTCTTAAATCCATTTTAACGGTTTTTTTTTCATTTCTAAAAGTAGTACGTTTAGGTCATACATCCATATAGTTTATCTGAAGGGTTTCTGGATACCGTTTACAAATTTCGTTCATTTTTAGGTTATGAAATATATGGCGAACTCGCCAGAAACCTACAAAGGAGTGGAGTTTGTCCCCGATTGTCAAAACTGTCAGACTCCAACACACAATTCGGTTTGTAGTAACTGTAAAAACTTCCGTTACATTGTGTTATATGCAATACTTCGGTTAGAGGTTCCGTAAACTGCTGTATAGTATGTGGACATGGTGGACATACAGAGCATTTGCAACAGTGGTTTAGTACTAAGAACCTCTGTCCTAAATGTGGTTGTCACTGTTTATATGAGACTGCTTCCGTTGTAGGCCATTAATAATAATTAGATCTTAGATAATTTGACCTAAGGACTATCTTTATCCAAATGGTTGACAATAGCTCCTGATATGGGAACACTTTATTTTGTTTACTTTAGTATAGTAATATATTGGTAGGTATATTTCTATTACTGCTAACTACTGCCACTTTGTTTCTGATTTGCTTTTAATTCATTTTATTTATTGTAGCGTAAGAACAAAGTTTAACTAATGTGTACAGTATCTCTCAGGATAAAAGTTACAAGAGGATAAATGCACTTTTAGAATTTTGAATTGGCATTTTCGGAAAACTGCTCACCAGCTCCAAGTATTTTTAAAAATTTTATAAGTAAATGTTCTAAAGAATTAAGTTTTATAATCAAATTTAAGTTTAAATCATTAAAGGAAAAAATAGTATTTGTCATTTTTTTTACATTAAGATTTAAATATTCAACACGAGAAAGCGAATTAAAAAAAATACTTCAAAATATATTAATTTTCTTTTAAATTTCACTCATTCTTGCCCAGTATTAGAATTTTAATGCGTAATATAAAAAATGTTAGTGCTTAAAGTTTAAAATTTAACATAACATTAAATTTTCTACAACATTTATACAGGGTGTAATTCAGTTGATGGCTAAAAACACAGGGTATGATTCCTTAGCTTATTTTAGGAAGAAAAGTTCATTTAAACATATGTCCTAAACGTCTTAACTTTTGAGATACAGGGTGTTAAAATTTTCTAAAAACCTATAAATTTCGAAAACATTTATTTTAGTAAAAACTGTTATACTGGATATAAACCTTATTTAAATAAGTATATAATATTTTTGTTACATAATTGCTAATTAAAAATTATATAACCTAATTTTTTAAAGAAAAAAATCCCACAATGCTTCTTTTATTTTCTAAAAATATGCAATTAAGCGATTTTTTTCTCTTAAACTAAACAAGATACGGAAAAAAGAGACATAAAAGCAGTATTTTTATTTGCTTAATCTAAAGAAAGCACAAAAGTTTTACATGCATTTACACAGTCAGTGACGTACCGTTTTTTGCTGGAAATATTCCTTCAGTTGCCTCTCGAGACGCCATTAAATGTAATTAAGTAAGTGATAAATTACCCCCTTAGTGCCAAATTAAAACAAAATTGGGTAAAGAACAGTTAGGCTATTTAAAAAAAATAGATTTTTTTTTTGAAATTTAACACTGTATCGCAAAAGTTAAGAGGACAAATAGTTTATAGGAACTTTTCTTCCTAAAATAAGGAATCATACCCCGTAGTAGCCATCAATTAAATTACACCCTGTATATATAAAAGAACTCTCCTCTTGGGCAATTTTTATAATATTCCCTGTGACTCGCCTTTGGTTTTGGACCATGTAAAGGGTTTTTTTCAAAATGCTGATTTATAATTTTAAAAAAAATTAGTCTACTTGTCCTCTTGTAAGACCTATCCTGGAACACAGGGTGTGGCATTATTTATCTTTTTTTTTTCACAAATACTTTTTTTTAATGCTAATAATTTATAATCCATTTACATGTCTATTTTACATGATTAAAACTTTTGAGGGTCCTTAGTGTAGAGGGTGTTTCCTAATTGCGGTAAAAAGATGCGTATTTTTATGATTTTTGTGTATTTGAATAATTTTAATGTAATATAAAAAAAATGCAGGAAATTTCCGAAATATTCTATTAATGTAGATGCCGCTTAAGACGCCACTGGACTGAATTTGATCAGGTTGATTAAATTAGCCCCTTAATGCCCCATATAAACAATGACAAATTTTATCAAAAAGTTTGACACCCTGTATCTTGAAGCAAAGCAGTTCCCAACCAATGTTTATATGAACTTTTTGATAATAAATTAGCCCAAGCCTTAGTTTTTTCCGCAATTAGGAAACACGCTGTATATTATGTTGGATACTATTTTTTGGCAATAGCAGCGATCCATTTACATGTAAATGGATCGTTGGTAATAGTTTAATATGTAAGTATTTAAAAATCCTAACTAATTTATTTGGTATAATAAAATTACAAGAGATTTTTAGCTGGAAATAGTAAAATTCTAATTAATTTTTTCTTTAGTAAGATATAGGTAAACACTTATACCGCAGTATATGGGGTAGATATGATTAGCGAATTTTATAATGGTAAACAGATTTTTATTAAAAAAAAAAATTAAATATAAATATTCTATATTAATGTAATATAGGTGATCAGTCCTGTAAAATGTGATATTAGAAGAGTAATTTTTTCTCTTCCTTAAGTCTGATTATTAGGGTTAGCATCAAATTTATATTTTACAACAGTTAACTAGTTCATTATTTACCTTTAATTATTTATTCAATATTTATACACAGGGTGGTCAAATAGTGTCGAAAAATTAAAATGTTTAGGAAGTAGGTTAGGGAAAAAGACTCTCAATTTGTGTAGGCCAGTATAACCATAGTATTTAACTATTATTTAACGAGCAATTAAGCAAAAATCAGATAAGTCTGGCTAACTCTCCCAATATTTTTTGTAGGTCCTTATATTTTTGCATTATAACATCCTATAATAAAAAAAAATGGTTGTTAATACAATTTTTAATACTTCGTTAAAATGACATATTTAGCGCATGCCACATTATTAACACTCCCAATCTCGGAATCTTTAAAGATAAAGAGTTGTTCGTAAAGCAAAAATAAATGCTCTCACAATGTTTTAGAGGATTATTTTTTATTTTAAAATTTAAAGACGAGGTTGCATTCTTATTAAGGCTCAACACAAAATTTATAATCATATTTAATAAAAAAATATTTTTAATTTTTATGATAATTTTACAAAACATTTCACCCTTTAATTATGCATCGGAAGATTTTTTCCGCTTTTATTTGAGTTTAATATTGAGTTATATCGCATTATAGCTATAAGTATTGCTGTTTTACTTTTACTTTGAAAAATAAAAAAATATATATATTCTAGTTATACTCGACCTAAGTAGTTAAATACCAGAAAATCACTAAACATTAATATTAGGAAAACGGACAATATTGGAAACAAATTTACAAATAATTTGTAACTAATTATTAGTTTTACATGCACACGAACTTTGTTACACCACTTACTGGCCAGCCTGAATATACATAGTTTATTTATAATAGACCTTTTATTATACTTTAATATTCGGTATTGTTTTAAGGTTTTGTGTTAGAATTAGAATTACTTGTGTTCTTTTACTATTTTAAATAAAGTTTGTGATAGATACCTAAGGTTTTAATTTAAATATACTACAGTAACCGTATTATTTTGGCGGTATTCGAATACATTTGTGTGTTTGGTATTCAGTATTCAGGAGAATACTTTTTTGGTTAGTATTCGGGATTCTGCATTCGAATACTTTTGAAGTATTCAATAAATTTTTTTATGAGAATTCGAAATAGTTCAAAATTTGTGGGAGTGGTAGAAGAATGAGGCGCGTTTATAAATTGTAACCATCCACAAAAAAGATATAAGGACCTTTTTTTTGCATCGTTTTTTTTTCTAGTACCACTTACAATTTAGCTTGGGTGTCTATTAGCTGAAGACCTTTTCTTTTTCTTTTTTTTTTTGGTTGTCAACAATAGTACTTTTCCTTTGCCTGCTTTCTGCCCCTGAACAAAATCCTGGCTACGCCCATGATGACGTCCCAAATCTCTTATTGAAAGTATTTTAAAACCTTCGCAAGGGGATGTTTTGAAATTGATTGACAGTTTATGTCAAACCTGTTGTTATGGTAGTTTTTGTTAATAAAATGGAAATATGAAAGAAGCTGATTATTAAAATAAAATAGATTACCTTCTGTTTTAACGTACTTTAAATTATAAGTGAATATGGCATGAAATGAAATAATTTTGAAGGCATTCATTTTCGCGATTTTATAAACAGTAACGTAAATGACAAAATGGTGGTTTAAAATTATTTTGAAATATTTTACCGAGAAATATGGTTTATGTTTTTTCTGGGAGACTCTCGTAACTTTTTTCCTTTTTATAGCAGAAGGAAAATTACGTGATATTTGCAACTCCCCCACAGTGAGATTAGGCGAGATTCTACTCGACCCCCCTAAGTGCCTCACGTAATTTATAGGTGCCCCCGTAATGAGATATTTGAGAATTCATGTTTCAAATAATCGACATTTTTAACATTTATTACGTTATGGCTAAAATTAAAACAAATAGGTATATCTTTTTTTTTTATCCATTTGTGCTTTTGTTCTCTATTCATTGGCCGTTTATATAATTGTACAATGATAACAGTGGAAATTAATAATCAATGTCGATAATTTTACCAGTAAAATTTTTATAAAACATTGTTTAAATTCATTTAAAACTGATTTTTCGGTTTAATGGGTAAAATAATAAAAACCAATAATCAAATTACTATTGCGCCTTTATTACAGCCTATGTGTACGGAATTAAAACTAAAATAAATAAAAAAATCTTTAAATAACAATAAAAATAATGGACTATACAAAAAATGTAAATATTTGTTTGCCAATAAGGAGTCTGATTAATGACTTTCCAGGAAATTATATACATTTTAAACTTTTAAACTACTTGAATAGAATGTATTATTTAAAAATACCAACAAATTTTTTAAAAATTAAAAGAGAGTATAATATACATAAAATTCCATTAAAAAATAAATTTTACCATTCTTTCCGGAACGTTTTCAGCTCTTTAAAATATTAGAATTAATGACCTCAACTAAAACTAGTAATAATAATGTTACAGATTTCAACATTGTGGCCTTTAAATACAAACTGGTCAAAACATCAAAAGAATGGGTGGGACAAGCTGTATAAATACAGTCAGTGCATGGATGGACTTAACTATAGGTACCTGTAAATTTATTTATAATATTTTGCGTTAGGGTGGTTCAATATCGCAAAAATATAAAAAAATGCATGAATAGCATAAAAATTAAATTTTAGGTTAACATTAAAAGAATCTTATAGTTTTTTGCAACTAAAATTGTTTTTTAAAATAAAAAGTTTTAAAAAATTGCCCCATGATATACAGAAAGATTTAGAATTACGAAAATGTTATTTTGACAATTAAAAAAAATTGTTTATGATTTTTTTATCTACTTATTTAAACAGCATGAAAAAGTAATAGAAATTTTATTTTTTTGTGAGATGAATATTTACCTTTTGGGGTACTTTCTACGTAAGTTTTAACATAAATTGCCAATGTTTTCATGTAAAAAGTAATATTTATTATTTATGAAGAAAAAAATCTTATTTTCGTTCACATCTAACATCTAATTTTCTCAAGTAGTAATTATAAGCGATAAGTATGTATTGAATTTTTTAAATAACTTTTAAATGTTTTTTAATTGATTAGTTTTAAAATTATCTTTTTCAAATTTTTTTCATTTTTCAAAATCATATTTTCGCAACTTTGTACCACTCTTTATATCATAGCATTTAGCATTTCAGATGAAGCAAAAAATGTGTATAAAGAATAAGTTTAGAAAAAAAAGAATTAACAACTATAATTAAATCCATCCGTGGACACACTGCATTTAGAAACAAAGCAGTTACCAAGGATTGACCACAAAACAATGTGCCAGAACTGATCACTTAGTTTATTAAGAGCAATAGGCGGATATGTTGCCCTTGAATAAACCTTTCAAATTTTCAGCCGCACTATGACACTACACTCTTTAATTAATGCTGTTTTTCTCAAAACGACTTTTTTGTACGTTTCCGATGCAGAATGTTTACATGCAGGCATTTTTTGTATAATATATACCAGCTAGTGGTTAACACACTAAAAGTCAATTTAAACGTATTGAGCTGACACAAAGTAGCGTATATCCATTGATCTCTGAAAAAGATGAATTCTATAGAAGATAATTTTAAAAACGATTTGATTATATTTAATACAGTATTTTTTTTGTCATCTGGCAATAAACAAATTCGGTAAATCATTAAATTTGACAATGAGAACTACGGTTAATCGGGTGAGAATTAATAAAATTGTGGTCGACAAGTAATTCCTAACCAGGTTTTTTTTTTGAAAATTATACTTTATGGTTATGGGTAATACTTTTTTAAATCGAGAAAGTGTTTCGTCTTCTGTAGTTTTCATTAAATTACTCGTTTTTAAATTGGTACAATCTCTGTACATTTAAATCCATATACAGCAACCCTACCACTTGACCAACAAGGTGTTTCATTAAAAAAGAAATGTATTGCCTTTACATATTTCATAAATTCTGTTTTTTTCATATAATAATTAAATTATTTTACTTTTATATACCATTTATTCATTCTTTACATATATTGGGAGTTTTATTATAACAATATATTTTTTAGCGTTTTTAAAACTTTAAATAATTAGTTTTCGTTTTAGAGAAATCAATGCAACGTCCCCTTTTTTTCTGCTAGTTTAATATGGTTTTAAAATAGACTAAGTGGTTATCGACCAAAGATATCTTAATTATTGTTATATTAAATTTTTTTCTTTGATTTTGACACTGTCAAATTATCTACATATATATTTAAAATCTTACTTATACTTACAGTTAACAATATTTTCCAATAGAGTAATAATATCTCAAATGCCTATAGATAAATTCTTTTAAATTTTAACAAAAATGTGAATTTACAAATTACATAACAGTATTACCATTATAACTTCAGCAAAATCCGTTTACAATATGTCAAGTTATTTCCCTAAAGCTGCAGTTATTTTGGTATGATTTAATATGAACTTATTTACATATTGACGCCACATTTAAAAATTAGGTGTTTAAATATCACAACAAAATTCAGTAATTTTTAATAGTACACCTTTTATACTAAAAAATTATAAAAAATATTTTATATTTCTAATTCTAATGCTATCATAATATATTTTGTCTAGCGATATACAGGGTGTCCGGAAAGGTGAGGTCAAAAATGATAGAGGTGATAGTGGTAGGGGAGCCCAAGAGGGGATTTCGGGATTTACGATAGCGCGGCAGATTAAGAAAGGGTAACATAATTACATGCTAAACAGTGTATATTCCACTAATCTGACAATTTGAGAGTGACGTAAAGGAAAATATATAATCCGATACGACCCGACCGGTTTCTACAAGCCGAAATATAATAGTATTTTTTGACATATTTAATAGTCTATAGTCACTTCCCCCACCAATGAGTGTGGATGAAGAAGACGTTCTGGTGCCCCCAGGAAGATAGGAAACTCACAGCTGAATTTGAGAAGGCATCTTTTTTCTGGAACTAGGCCCTGTGAGTGAAGATTCCTATAACCTGATGTTTCCTGTTTGGCGTGCCGCACGAGGTGTTTTCCAATGGCGGAAAATGGAGGCGGGCGTCGTGGGGGAAGGGGGGTCAGCACCGAAAGAAACCGTTTATGCGCGATACCAGTAGCAGTTCCAGGGAAGATGGCCGACATTAATGCTACTTTCTAAGTTCAAGATTAAATAAATAGTAACAGAATTCGGAATTTCTGGGAGCTACAGAGCTCGACTATCCAGATTTTCCCCCGAATGTGCTGGTAAATTGGACCGAAAGAGACCAGAGCCAAGAATAAATAAACCAACCAACCTTATAGTAATGTTTCTTTTAAAAGGTAAACGGGTGTTCAGTAAGTCGGATTTATACAGGGTGAGACGATTTTTGTTCATTCAATGTATGGATCTTTAACACGGGTGACAAATTCGACACTTTGCTGTGACCGCTTAATTTCTTCATCATTTTTGTACAAAAAGGTTTACCTTTTTTAAATCGATATGTTGGACATTTTGTAGGTAATAAAAAATTCCATTTTATTCAGAAAATTTTTAAAACATGATAAAATTCTTAGAAACAGTTTTAAACGGTATTATAAAGTTTAAGGGGCTTACAAATAACGTTTTTGATAATTTTTCCACATTTTAGTTATTTTATTATAAAACATGTTTTTTTTATTACATACAAAATGCGGATATGTTTGGATTTAAAATGCAATTTTATGAAAAACGGTCCAAGATATCGATACAAATGAAGTATACCTTTTTTGGTACAAAAATGACAAAGAAATTAAACGGTCAAAGCAAAAGGTCGAATTTGTCACCAGTGTTAAAAATACCTACATTAAATGAAAAAAATCGTCGCACCCTGTATAATTCCGACTTACTGAACAGCCGTTAACCCATGGAAAGAAGCATTATGAGGTTATTTAGTAGCCCAAATATCATTGGTACTGTAAAAACAATTCAAAAGTTATTATTAAAATAGGTTATTTTTATACCAACTTTGAAGGTCAATATCTCCCTAAAGAAGCGCGATTGAACTTTTTTTAT
Organism: Listronotus bonariensis; assembly: GCA_014170235.1. Lineage (NCBI taxonomy): Eukaryota > Metazoa > Arthropoda > Insecta > Coleoptera > Curculionidae > Listronotus > Listronotus bonariensis. Next base: position 10,168 of record JACEGR010009842.1, read on the forward strand.
ACTAGTACTAACATTAATTTGGCTTCTATTGGCATTCTATCAACCCTATCATTTTTTCACCTTACCTTTTCGGACACCCTGTATATTTGATTAATTCCCTCTACTCTGAAGAACTTAAATAATAACAATTTTTATTAAAACTGAAAAAACTTTGCAGATAATATCTAAACTTAGCACTTGCCACCGAGATAGAAACTTTGATTCATTTCATTAATTTTACCGTTTGTTGGCTGCTCTCTATTTATACTTTGGGCACTATAAATTAAGAAAAACACCTGAACAAAAAATGCATTTCATTGGTTTAAAAAATCAGTAACCCTAGTTACTACAATAAAATATGTATTTTATTGGTTTAAAAAGTCAGTAACCGTAGTTACTTACTAGGTATTCATTATCAATATAAAGTGCCCAAAGTATAGTCCTGTATCTTTTGGTCATTCCAGAAATTATTTAAATTAATCATATATTATATTTTAAGACTAAAATAGGGCTTAGAATTAAATTTGTTATTTTAAACATTTTAGTTTAAATGTCTTAATACTGATACTAAATTGTGTAGATTTGTACATATGGAAAAAACCAGAACTCGCTTAAAAACTAACCAATAAATATAATGCTTATTTTTTTGTTTTGATTGAAATTTTTTATTAAGTGTTCTTCAGAATTATGCGGGATAAAACACAGGATAGCACGTTGTTTTTTTTAAATCAGAGGAACGGCTTTAATACAAAAATAAGAATGTTTTGTTTTTAAACTACGTTCGTTTTAATATCTCAAAAATAAGAAAATATAGGTTAAACTTCATCATGTAAATATAAAAAATATGGCGTCAACAATCTCGAAAACTACCATATACGATTCTCCGTTTGAGGAGCCCGCATAACACCAACTCCTCCTCCCAGGCGTCTGTAATTCATGGAACCACATAATCGCCACTGGTTTTGTTCGGTGTCGTAAAATTCTATGGTCTTAAGGTACGCAGTTCCGTCAAATCCTCCTACGGCATAGAGTTGTCCATTGACCACAGCCAAACCAACCTAAAATAATAGCAATAAAATATAATTTTTATGTATTTCAGCAAATACAACCTGGAATCTTGAATATAATTTAATATGCATAAAGATTAAAGTTTATCGGAGAGTTTTTGTACACCCAGTATATTATACAGTGTGGTCCATTAAATGTGCAACAATTTTTTTTTCCGCCCTTTCGGGGTCATCCCACCCAGGCCCGACGACCGCCCCCTAGGTGGTGCACTGCAGCCTGAAGGCTTATTGTACCTTGACCCCTACTCCTTCCCATTCATACACCATTCATTCCATAACTTGGATGGTTGTTGCTCGGTCCGTTCGTTCACCCCCGAGCAGAACACCGCGTGCCTTTGCCCAAAACCCGCCGGTCACCCATCCAAGTTATGGGCGCGCACTTCACTGCTTAACTCCGGAGATCGACGCTGCCGAGACAACCGGAGCAGCCACAAGCGCGCCTGTGCAACAATTTGCAATTTGTCAGAAAATTTTATTCTTCATAAAAGTTGATGCGTGGTCCAAAACTATATTAGCATTAGTCAGTTTTATTAAAAGTTAAAGGTTTTCATTAAAGTAGGTCAGAAAAAGGGAAAACTTCTGTAGAGTAAAGTACCTTTATTTTTAAAAAGTTAAAAGTTATATAAAATAGTTATTTAAAATTAAAAGTTATGCCTAAATACCAACTCATGGCCTCCTATTTAGATTTTTAAAATTTTTTGGAAAATTTTGAATTAACCCTGTATTATACAATTTTTTATTATTTTGATTAAATATATATTTTGAGCAGTTCTAACCAACTGATCTTTAATCAAATCGAAGGAAATTTGTAAAATTAAACTGAATTTATATATATTTTTTTAAATCTAACTGGTAACTTTAAGTTTATTGTAAGGATATTTAACAAGGTCCTAGAATTTTACAAATATGCTTTTTACTAAGTCTTATATACTATAAATAATAATGTGCGTACCTCGTAAAATTTTTGTTTCAAATTTTTATGTGAAAGTGTAAAACAGACTTGATATTTGGCATACATTTTGATTTTAAATAACATTTCTTTTCAAAATTTTGATATATTTTTTAAAATAAGGGAACTTACTCTTAAGCAGTTTTTAATAGTTTTGACTTACCCTGTATACCATTAAACTGTTAACAAAACTAACTACTGCTTATATGATTTGAGACCAGGCACTAACTTTAATAAAGAATAAATTTTTCTGAGCAATTGCAAATAAAAAAGATGTCCATTTGTTGCACACTTAATGGACCACCACTGTAGATCTTTTTATTTTTTCACACATACGGCTCTTTGTTAGGAAAGTCTTATATTTAAAAAATAAAAAAAAATGTTTTTTACCCCGCTTCTTCTTGAAGTCATAGCGACTATCGGGCTCCAGGTATTAGTATGTGGATTATATCTTTCGGCACTACTTAATTCCATACAGTCGTCTCTTCCGCCAACTGCGTATATTAAATTATTAAATACTGCACAACCTAAGTGTTTTCTTCTTGTCGACATCGGACTGACTAGTGTCCATTTATTATGACGTGGATCATACCTATCGGATAAAGTGATCTGATATAGTACGCTTTAAAAACAAAACAACTAAAAATGATTTTATTCTATTTCTAGTATGTAAAACATTCTGTTTTACCTTTCCACAGTATTCAGAGGTGACTGACCATCAGAACCCCCAATTGCATACAGATAACCTCCAAGAACAGCTACGGCTACACCTAATCGTCGAGTGGTCATGGGAGCAACTTTGGACCACTTGTTTTCTTTGGGATCATACCTAAAAAAATATCAAAATAAATTCTCCATGGATGGACTTAACTTTACCTGTAATTTTGTTAATGTGAAAAAAGTTATTCATTATTAAAATGTTTACCTTGTCTGAAATGCAAAAAGCGATAATAAAAATTGCCCTCTTATATACAGGATGCTTTATACATGGAAAAATATATATTTTAAGCTATTTATTTGGTTTAAAATCATTGAAAAGTAATAAAAAAAGTCTATTTTTTTCCTATTGCTTGTGATTACTTAGAGAAATAAAGTGTAAACTAAAATAAATGTTTTTTCTTCTTTTTTAAAATATCATAAAAATGTTATATTGACAAATTAAAAAAAAAAAAAAAAACGGGTATAAATATTTTTTTAACTATTTATTATATAGAAAAGTAATAGAAATTTTACTTTTTTGTTGAATAAATCATTACCTTTTGACTTACTACTTACATAAATTTTAACTTGACTTGATAATCTTTGCATATAAAAAGTAAAATTAATGATTTATAAAGAAAAAACCATTTATTTAGGTTTACACTTAATTTTCCCAAGTAAGCATAAGCGATAAGAAAAATATATCTAAGGTATAAGGTATTTTTAATTTTATTATTTTAATTAAGTATTTAAAAAAAGTATTTTTCTAATTTTCAAAATTATATTTTCGCAATTTTGAAGCATTTTTATAGCTTTTAGCATTTTTGACGAAGCAAAAATTTTTGTACAAGTATAGTAAACTCCATCCGTGGACACACTGTATATAAAAAAATCCATAATTTTAAAAAATATTCCTTTTTAAATTTATTAAAATGTATACTTTTTTTAAAAAATAGGTTATTTTATGCTTTAATATTTTGGATTTTTTAATTCTGTTTTTTGATTAAATATTGTTAATATGAATGCCATAGTTGCACTTTTAATAATGGTGTTAGCATCCATATTTTTAAATGTGTTTGTTGGTGCAGCTTAAAGATTTCTGAAGTACCAGTGTAATTAAACCCAAAACAGCAGAAGTTCATTTTAAACTTATCTAAGAACCACAATTTCTCCATTTGATATAGTTCTAAAAAAATCTTCCAAAAATATATCACCGACAAGAAAATGTTACCAATTTAAATTAAAAAAATTAATTCGGTTTATGACTCACGTTACAACAAAGTGAAAAAAGTAAGACAATATATTTATAAATAGGTACAAAAGTTAAAAACAGCATTTACACTTTAACTCTTCTTACCTTTCAACATGATTCAAACATTGAACTCCATCCTGACCACCTACTGCATAAAGTAAGTTTTCTAATACTGCAACACCAACACTTGTCCGGCAAGAAGTTGTTGGTGCTACATCACAAGACCACTGATCTGTTTGTGGATCGTATCTGTAAAGTAAAATAGAACAATTTTATAACATTTTAATATCAATAAGAATGTACAGTTTTAAATTAAAAATATGTAAGGGGTGATTCAAATTTCAACCTGTCATGGTATGTGTGTTCAGTACTGTTTGGCAATTTATCGTGAAAAGACTTAGCCCCCGGCACAACGTCTAACACTTGTTCAACTGTATTATGAAAATCATCATTCTCCGAGGAATGTTTTTCGTGCGCTTCGGGCAACTTATGGTCCACACATAATCGGCCTACTGAGCCGGCTATTCACTGTACCATCACAAAAATTGAACTCCAGTTTTCATTAATGGATAATCCTTGACCAAATGAGCCACATCCAGCACGCAATGCAGAAAATATAGCGGCAGTAGCTTTATGTGTACGCGATGATCCTGATGAATCGATTTGATGCTCGAAAATTGGAGTTTAAGAACAGACCATGTTAGGCACAGTAAAGGCCAACATTTGAAAGGCATAATCTTTAAAAAATAAATGTAAGATATAGTTCTTCCGTATGATAATAAATATTACTTAATAAAGTTAATTTCTTTAATGTTTTAATTTTTTTAAAAGTACCTTCAAATGAATCACCCATTATAATTAAAGGTTGCATTCGTCCGGTGATGGCTTAGTGAGTAGGGCGGTAAGTCGTTAAGCGCACAATGGACGTGAGGTGGGTTCGAATCCTGGTGAGGCCAAATACTTATTTATGAATTGGTCGGAAATTTAGAGGTTAGCTCAACACCAGACGGACAAAGTGCAAAATGTATCGACGCTGGAGGCCACCAAAGGACCAGGGCGCCGGAACACACTTTTCCGGGTCCTGCACAACCGTAGACATGCGGACCCCACTCAGTTGGTAGGTTCAGTAGTGCCCCCTGGGTGGGGACGAGGTCTTAAGTTGTCGCTCATAGGACCGTCGTTCGGAACCCACGTTAAGCTGTAGGTCCCGTCTGGCTGACATCACCCAGACGTAAAAGACAGGACGCACAATAAGCCGAGCGGCTTCAGTGCATGGGTTATCCCGGCCCTATTCTAAGGTCTAAGGTCATATCGAAATAATGCTAAATTCTAAGAATAAAACTGTCAAATCATTTAACTCCTTCTTCTTCATCGATTGATTAATTACCATTTATTTGATGTAAAATGAAATAATAGTTTCGCTAATTCTAAAACTAATTTTAAAAAACTAATAAGATTAAAACAGAAATAAGAACAAAAAATTGACCAAATCTAAATTTAAAAAACTGTTTTAAGTAACAAGAAAAAAATTTATTCAGAATAAAATGCTGATTGCGACCATTCATAATGCCAGCGCGACTCTTGGTCAGAATTGTTTTAAACCGCAATTGTTTTAACAGGTAAGATAAATTGTTTTTTTGCATCAAATAAAATTTAATTGAATTTTTGGACTAGTTTTCAACCGAAAACGACTTTACATTTTTTTCAAAAAATGAATATTTATCAAGTTATAATCATTTAAACAATTGAAAATAAGCAATTAGGTCCAGCTTTAATATTTAAATAATGTATGACAACATGTAACATTTGACATGATGTATTTTTTTACAGAATCCTTAAATCTTTGGTAACAATAATTGTAGAGTAAGCGATTTGACAATTTTGACTTACAAGATATATATTTTTTTATTACTTAACAAAGTGTATTTTTTTGTTTTTAATCCCTAAAAATATTTGCACTTTTTCGGTATAGATATGGTCTCCATATAAACAACTACCTTAGCTGCGACACGTTGGGGTCAGATCTTAGACTAATAACAACTTAGGTTATTAAAATAAACTCTTGACTGACAATACGGTGTTTGACAAAATACCAGAATATGCTTAAGTAATAAAGTTTATTTGCTATTATTATTTCGGCTTTTGGAAATCGTTCGGGTCGTATCGTATTATATATTTTTAGGTATCCCTAAATTATTTTCTTTAAAATTAAAAAAGAGCCACGTTTGAAAATGCTAATCTGACGTATTTTTTGTAGCTCTCTATTTTCTTTACGTCACTCTCAAATTGTCAGATTAGTGGAATATACACTGTTTAGCATGTAATTAACTCACCCTATCTTAATCTGACGCGCTCGACAATTTCTGATAGATATATTTTTGCTTTTTATGATTGGCCCTGTATAAGCTCATATTTGGTGGAGGTACTTAACCGGGTACGAGGCATCCTCTGGTATATTCAACTTCAACTTCAAAAAAGCTTTATTGTTCCAAGCATAATACAATTCTCATGAACAAAGCATCTTAAAACTAAAAAAACTTAAAACTAAAAATATTTTTCATTGTCAGGTCGCGCTAGTGAAAATAACAAATATGTCAAAATAGGGGCCATTCTTCTCCCCTTTCACACCACTTCCAAAAAGATTTATACATTGACAAATCGTTAAAACAACAAAACAAAACATATAACAAATTTAGAGGAAAAACAGAGAAGAGACAGACCAAGTTACAAATTAAACTAAACTAAAATAATATAAAATGTTCAATATTAACAATGAGAAAAAAAAATTAAAAATTAAAATAAAAAACAGAAATGAATTAAAATAAGCAAGCCTCACACAAACCTATCATTTAAAAATTCATTTTGCGAATAGTAGGCTCCAGCAATGAGCAGACGCTTTACCTCCCTCCTAAATCTTTTTCACAAGTAATTTGGCGAACACGTGATGGAAGGTGGTTAAACAATTTTTGCCATTATAAACGATAGATCTTTTTACCAATGTTGAGGAGGGTATGGGAAGAGAAGCCACTCGACTATTACGAGTGGGATAAGCAGATTCCGCAGAAATTTCATCCCTATATTTCTTTTGGACCAAACACACTGTTTCTAGAATGAGAATACATGGTAAAGTTAAGATTTTTTGGCCAAAAAAGAGGTCTCAAGATTCCCGACGCCCAGTCTTACACATAAATCTCAATGCTCTCTTCTGCAACATAAAAAGACCATTAAACTGGTAATCCGCGCATGCGCCCCAGAAACATATACCATACCGAAGATGTGACTCAACTAGGGCATAATACACATTCCGAGCCACCCCACCATTCAACTCTTGAGAAACGACTCTAACAGCGTAGCAACCTCTAGAGACCTTTTTACTGAGTTCCGATATGTGTTGTTCAAACTTCAATTTTCTATCAATGTGTAGACCTAAGAATTTATTTACCGTCGGAGTACTGATTGGATTGTTCTCAAGATGTACATCGTCAAGTTCGCACCCAAAGCTGATCATATTGGTCTTAGATACATTAAGAGTTAGAAAATTGGCATTACACCACTCCCGAATCTCAACCAAATCTGCTTCAATGCTCTGTTTCATTTCACATGCATCATGGCCGTGCCACAGAATGGTTGTATCGTCAGCAAACATTGTAAACTCACCCGCAATAGGTAATCTAGCAAGATCGTTAATATAAATTAAGAACAACTGAGGACCCAACACAGATCCCTGCGGAACTCCCGACGATATATTTAAAAGTTCAGATTGACAATTATTAAACAACACACTCTGATAACGGTCCGAAATATTAATCTGCCGCGCTGTAGTAAATCCCGAAATCCCCTCTTGGGCTCCCCTACCTAATACAGGTATTAAATAATACCTTAAATTAGGAAAACAGTTGAAAGTAAAACAACATATATTATACAGCAATGGTCCAACAGGGAGGTTTTTTCCAGGCGGAGATGTCAAAATGTGCCAAAAAAATAAACAAAAGGTTTTGATCTAAATTTAATAGTTTGCCAGACAACTGGCAGTAAAGAGGGATGAATGCTTCTTAGAACGATTTAACCCAGAACAGGTACTGCCACAGGGTTTACCATTTTCTCCTTTTCTGTATAACATCTACTGCGCAGAGATCTATAGTGAGCCAAATCGGGACAGAAACCATACAACAAATGATGCCTGTTTTACAGTTTGCAGATGACACAGCTCTGATCTTACATGGAAAATCTCTAAAAAACTATAGATTCATTACAACATCCTCTGAATCAAACGGTGCTGTGGTTTAACAAATGGAAATTTAAATCCCAAACCTACAAAATCACGCTTTGTTATCTTTAATCATGTTCCATCTTCAAGCTCTCCATTATTTACAATGTTTCAGCACCACCTACCGCCTGAGAATGGCGCAAAATATTTGGGAATCACTCTTGACCACAAAATAATTTTAAGCTGCATACTTCTTTCATCAAAAAAGCTATTATAACTAGAGCCAATCATTTCTCAAGTATGTCTTATAAATTTCAAGGTATAAGCACAGAAACTGCAGTTACAATCTACAAACTCATCTGTCGACCCATGATTGAGTATGGTCACCCACTGTTTTTTAACTGTAAAGGTCCTTTCATGAAGAATATCCAACTCGGAGAGACTACTGCTCTGAGAAAAATTACAAAAATATAGCAACCTAACAATCCATTGCACAACCCGCCTAATAAACTACTCTACCAAAAATTTTCTACGATATTTGCTATAAAGGAAGCACAGAGCAACCTAATCTCACGTTTTTGCCTAACCAGAATCCCCAATGCACATGCAAGAGCAGGACATCCTCAACTAACAATATGGGAACAACTGCAAAATTTAGGTCGTAACTAAGTTCATAATTAATGAATTCATAAAATAATTTTATGAAATTTCAAATAATGTTATTTGTTTTTTTTTAATCAATGTTTTATTGTATTTTTTTTTCTACACAATTGTTTGTATTTTTACCATAACGATTTTGAATTACCTGTAATATATTATTTAAATCGGAGGCTGAAGGAGCTAGGTCGATAGCCATTTGTAGGGTTACATATTTTTGTATTTATGATGCAATAAATCACATTAAGTTAGTAATAATTTTTACGATTTTTTTACTTTACGTTTTTAAATGGTGATGGTGATACTAAAATAATTTAAAAACCTATTTACTACTTTTGTATTACCTTTCTATACTATTCAAGTAGCTTTGCCCATCATGACCTCCAACTGCGTAGAGTAAATCATTTAAAACAGCAACCCCTACGCCACATCTTCTTTTACTCATGGGGGCGACCATCTTCCATTCCATTGTTTGCGGGTCAAATTTTTCGACCGAAGCAATGGCGTCTCCGCTACACCAACCACCAACAGCAAATAATACTTCTCCTAAAATATATGTAAATAAATACAGGGTGGCCCAATTGTCCGAGAAAGTCCAATATTTCTGTTGTGTAACGAGATATGACAAAAAGTGTTATATAAACGTTGTAGGGTTTTTAAGGTACATGTCCCAAAAATATTTTGATGTATACAAAGTGTCTCAAAAAAAAGTTATGGCTAAAAAGTTAGATTTTAAAATTGTAACCCCTATTTCTGTTTACAGAATAGGATTTAGCATAATTTATTTATTTATTTATAAGTAATTTATTGAGAAAAACTCAAAAGGCTATCGACCGAAGTCCTTCAGCCCTTTATATTTACAAAGTAATGTGTAATAGCTATTATGTACATGTTAAGGAGATAAATGACAAATTATTTACAGAAACAGCTTTAGGAGCCATAAAAGTGTGTCAGAAATACCTTTTTTTTAAGTTTGAATAGGAGACTCTTGTGCCAGACACTGTCAAAGGCTTTCTTGATGTCGAGAAATAATGCTGCAGATTTTTTGTTATTGTGTTTTTCACTGTGTATATTTGATGTAAGAATATATAATGGATGTATGGTGGAACTCTGTGGTGTGAATCCAAATTGATAAATAGGTATTAAATGTAATGTCTGAGTTTGTAATATGTTACATACAATTTATTTAAATAGTTTGCACAAGACCAGTAACAGTGTTATGGGTCTGTAGTTTCTGGTGCAGCTATGATCCATATTAGGTTTAGGAATGTTGATTATAATACCTTTTCTCCAATCGTCTGGAAAGACCCTGTTTTCTAAACAAAAATTGTATAAATTTACAATCTATTTGTGAATATCTCTATCTAGTTGTTTCAATACTATCCATGGTATTCTGTGATATCCTGGAGGTATTCTTTTGGTGATGAAGTATATTAAAATATTCACTTTCATCTACTATAATATCTTGGTTATTATCACAATTTGAACTAAAATATTGCTTATAGCAATTCTCTACAATGTCCAAATTGTCTATCGTCAAATGTCTGGATTTGCTTCTGGGCTGTAATGTTCTTGATAATGCTTGAGAAAATGTCCGCTTTCTAAAGTCAGTTAAGTATGTGACTCCATCTTCTGTAATTTGTGGAATTTTTGCTGGCACTTTATAATTTGTTAATTTGTGGACTTTTGATAGAAATTCCTTCCTTGCTTCATTTACTTCTTGGCATGTAGTAAGCCAACGGTTAGTTCTATATTGGAAGATCATTTGCTGAATATTTTTGCTAAACTGATTGATTTTGGTTTTAATGTATGGCTCTCGATTCAACTAATACTCTCTAAGCATCCTTCGCTTTTCTTTTATCATTTTTGCTATATATGGTGGTAGTGGATTAGTGTAATATTTGTGTTTAATTGTTGGTGTGTGTATATTAATTCAGCATAAAATTTTGCATATAGTATGTTATTTTATTTTGACACTAATGGGGATGTTGCCACACTATTTATAATTTATTGAAACTTTTGTAAAAAACATGTTAAGTAAAAAGTATAAGACAAACTCGAAGTCTGGGTCTCAGTCAAATAACATATATTTTTAAGATAAACGTTACACGTGTTTCGCCGTCTCGAGCATCATCAGACCTACAATAAATAGAAAAAACCTAATATATGCCAATAAAACAAATAAACTCAAATTACCCTTGAGACAATAAGACATTATCTAATAATAAAATTTAAAACACAGCACACTACATATTAAAATGACAACAATGAATGAGGTTAGATCCACGGGTAAAAAATTATAAAATAAAACAAAAATTAAAATTAAAAAGTTTTACGTCAACCGGGTTTGAACCCACAACCTTAAGATTTCAAGTCCGAACCTCTACCATTAAACTATCAAAGCTTACGAATTACCAGTCTTGTAAGTTATTGAAGACTAAATTTGGTTCGAAATTGAAAACGTCATTGACGCACTTTAAGACTGGGCTTTTCTTAGCTTTGGTTATTTCCATCTTCTCAAGAAGGTCCAATTTCTTGCTTTTCTGACACTCGTGCAAAATCTTTACATTTCCTATGGCTGAAAATGTGTGCCCTGATTCTAGTAAATGGTTGGCAAAGGCTGATTTTGTGTTCGAGATGTCAGAGTCTTTGTACTTATTGTAAAGGCTAAGGTGTTCATGTACCCTAGTAGATATTCTTCTACCAGACTGCCCTACGTAAATAGCAGAGCAGTCTCCACAGTTTAGCGAATAAACGCCTGATTTGGATAGCCGATCTGTCCTGTCAGTTAATTTAACTAGATGTTTTTTGAGAAAATTGATTGTTTTAAAGGCAATGGAGATGTCTAACTGTTTAAAGAACTTGGCAAACTGCAAAGATATATTCCCGAAGAATGTCAAAACTTTAAATTTATTTACATCGGACCCCCTGGGTAGATTCTAGGAAAGGAGAGTCTGAACTTATTTACAAATCTATAATAAATTTTATTGATTAAATGCTTGGGAAATCCATTATTAAAAGCAATTTGTCTTATAATGTTTAATTCTTTATTAAAAGCATCTTTAGCAAGTGGAAGTTTGAACAGGCGATAAAACATAGAATTGAAAGCTGCAAATTTGTGTTGATAAGGAGAATTAGAAGAAAATTGAATTATATTATCGGTGGAAGAAGATTTTCTGTAGACCTCAAAACGAATTCTGTTATTATTACGTATTAATAAAAGGTCTAAAAAGGGTAGCGTATTATTAACTTCTTTCTCCAACGTAAATTGTATTTTGGGATGCAATGAATTAACAAAATTTAAAAACTGGGACAATTCCTGATCATTGCCATTCCACACGATGCAAATATCGTCTACGTATCTTTTATATACTATTAAATATCTGAAAAACGAGCTTTTCATAATTTTATTTTCCAGATGGTTCATAAAAACCTCGCTTAGAAATGGCGAAAGGCAAGAACCCATTGCCAATCCCGCTTTTTGTTTAAAATATTCTCCATTGATTTTAAAGAAATTTTGGTCCAGAACAGTAGATAGTAAGAGAACAAGATTTGAAATTATTATTTTTGGAAGTGAAGTTTTTCTAGTAAGTTTTTCACTAAACCGATGCACTCTGAAGGAGGTACACTGGGAAAAAGATTTTTTACGTCCAATGAAATTAGGTCTACCGGTCTAATTGGGATACCTTCCTTATGTACTTTTGGAAGTCCGTAAAGTAAAGGAGTTCTCGGGTTCATGGATATAAACGACCCTTGGAAGTTTGGAAGTATTCCAACGTTAACAAACATTGGTCAAGAACATTTTTAACCCTGGTGAAGAATGAATTAGTGGAATCTTTATGGATACTCTGAAAATCGTCAAATTCCAGGAAGTTCCTTACCTTATCTACATAATCCAATTTGAAAAACATGTTACCCAAAAATTAGATAAAGAAGAATTTTGGTATTTTAAATGGAACACCCAGTATACTTGTCACAATTCTTAAAATTTTATCTTTCCTCTTTAAAAAATGTAATATAAGCTAAGGTTATTTTTATAAATAAAGGATTTATTGACCTCTAAAAAATCACTGCATGAAAATTAAGAATTAAAAATTTGCTACAACTAACGTTACCAAATGCAACAAAGGTATAGTACAATTTTTGCAGATCGATAAATCCTATCTTTTGGAAATAACCATAGATTATTTTACATGCTTTTAAAGGGGAAAGATGACATTTTAAGAATATTTGGGTGTTCCATTTAAAATCAGTGTTGGATTTAGTTAGGAGCCTACTCAGCCTTCAA